>JAKSZP010012173.1:0-96365 GCA_022478985.1 Massospora cicadina | reverse complement strand
TTTCATCCATCTGGTGCGCTTAGTTTTGATGACCCACTGCCCTTTGGGGAGGTCAATTACAACGCACACTACAGCAGCTTTGTCCGCTGCCTCCTTACTTTCAAAACTGAGATCCAGCCAACCGCATGACATGGAGTGGGGTGCTACATACACCACGTTTGGGAAATGAATGTGTACATCTCCACAAAACTTTTCCCACAGCGCCGTTTTTTTATATCCAGGAACACCTGAACTCTGTATTCCACCAGCAAAAGTGGTTGAGAGTGAGGCGTATTGATGTACTGGTTGCATCGCACCTGCCAAGCTAGAATTTCTGAGGGAAATGATAACTGCCAGTTTTTTGTTTTTGTCTAATCCGCCAGATTCTCCGGGGCGTTTGTGAAAGTTGGAAGTCGCAGGGCCACCCCCTTTGCCTTTTACCTTACTTGCCCAACTGCTCCCTGACATGGGCGCAAACTAATCTTATCGGTGAGATTATTAAACTAAAGTCAGTCTTGAATTGAATTATTTGCAAAAGTGATTGCAACGAGAAAGAAAAGTATTAGAGAGGCAAGAATAAATTAAATCATTTTTATTAAAAGGTTTATTGCCTTCCAGTAAGGCCGCAATAGTTGTTTGAATTTATATCTAAATCTAAAACTTAAAATAATTATTAAAAATTAGGGCGAATGACTTTGGAATTTAATCTTGAGTCAAACAGCCCAAAAAATGGAGAACAAAATCAAGTAATAGAAAGGACTTTGAGTTAGACACCCAAAATGCAACTAGTCAATTTGATTGCTGCAGCCTGAAGTTGGAAAGCAGTTGAATTTATTGGTGGGGTTGGAAATGGCTGCTAAGTCAAGATACTTCTTTTCTAATTGTTTTAGCAACTGAACCCATTTCAGAACTACTTAGGGGATGTGGGAAATCTTGAGGCATGATTTAGATTGGTAGCAAAAGATCTCTCAGCTAATGGTGTCTTGTGGCTGGGCGGGAATTTGAGTTTGTTAGCCTGGACATGTGCCTTTGCTCCAAAAATTGAGAGATCACAAAGCACACAAGAGTGAACTTCTCAAGGTAATTCTGACTCAAGAGTAGGATTGGCACGGGGAATGGCAACCTTAGTCCCTTTGCTGGGATGGTGCAGATCCAGCATTTTTCCATTGTGTGGGAGAGATCCCCTTCAGTGTGGAGAAGGATATCTGGGGGCTTTGGTTCCATTTTTTGAAAAAAAACCTCCTAATATAACTGAATGGGTACTTACTTGAGACTTACATCACCCTTTTCTATTGGATTGGACTCATCCTCCTTAAGGTTGAGAGGCCAAGGCATAGTTCTTATGGGATGGGGGAGCTTAACTGCAGGTATGGCTAGGTTTTATAAGGGGTCAGGGTACCTTTGGGTGTGTGAGGTGGAACTCTTCCAAGAGGTCCTTTGATTTGGTGCAGTCTTTGGTGCTTACCCAGAATTTATAATAAATGGGTATCCATTACAGGAGAGGAGGTACTGAATTCTGCGCCAGGACTTCCTTGATGCTAGAATTGCTTTCACCTCTGCTTTTATATCGTCATTAATTTGATTGGGCTCATGGGCGGGTGTCATAGGGCCCTTAAAGGGAGACAAGAGGGGAGTGGTAGACCTCATGGACCTTCCAGTGCGTGGGCAGTTGGAGGCGGCAAGCACCTGATGACAATATCTCTTGGACTGAGAAGGGACCAACGCGCTTGCATGCTAATTTTCTTGAGGTACTCTCAGCTATAGATGGCGTGCATCCAGTATCATCAGGGATCAAACTGGGATATCATGAACAGTGTTGACTTTTGGTAGTATTGGCTAAAAGCCGCTAAGTTGGTTGCACAGTTTTGGAACCACTGAGCAATGTATAGATGATACGAAGATCGCTGATCCTTAATAAATAATTAGTAAAGTAAAGATAAGAAGTTATTGCTCTAACGGATACCACTTTCTTATATATAAAAAATAGCAGACCATCTCACTAAGCCTTCTTCTATATCTTTCTCTAGAGTCTTACACTCCTCTCTTTCTCCCAAAAAAACTCCCCCTTTCCAGTCTCCTGCTCATCTCTTAATCTCAGTATTCTTGCTCAATTACACTCTTCAGCTTAATTAATCCCTATTCACTAAAATTTTAGGGTTTTCGCCCCATCATTGAGGCCCTGGAGGAACTCACTCTATTTGGCAAAATATTATTCCTCTTTTGACTCGCTTTAAGTCACCATAAATTTCTGCATAAAGCTTGAGGCTCACTTCAACTAATAAAATATGGTCTGCCAAACTATATGGCTTATCATCCAGTCATACCGATTTCCTGAAATTACCCCCCTTGACTGGACAATAAGTCCATTATTGTTTATAGGGCCGCAGGAACATAGCGTGTACTTGGTTGATAATCTGACCACCCACAGGTTCCTTAATAAAGGTAGGCATCGATAAATATCCTCTCAATTATCTCAAACAATCTGGCTCATAAGTTGGCGAGCTTGTTCTTCCTTCCAAATCCATGTTAGTCTTGGAAAAAGTCATGACCTCCTATGAACTTTGAGAGTCCGCTACATCTACATTGGTCAACCACCTGATAATGAATCTCCTTAGCTAAAATAGCCAAATAAGTTCCCATTTGAAGTTTTATCAGCGTGTCCATTAAGTTGGACATATAAAGATGTGGCTCTACTCCGCTGGTATCTCCCACACAGGAACAAAGTAATGCTCGAAAATCTGGATGCCTTCCATAAAGAAATTGGAAGGGATTTTCCCCATAGATGAATGATAGCTATAATTTTAAAAAAAGATGGTGGTGGATAGGAGGGTACTTCATTCAGTGGACAATCTTTTACAAGCTTTTGGAATGTTCACCAAAGTTTCATTGACCCGTTTAACCATCCCTTTTGGATTCAGGGTGGTATAAAGTAGGTAAAACCCCGCGTATTGACATTAATTTATCCAGCTTAGGAAGTAAATGTGATGTAAAACTTGTTCCATTGCATGTTAGAATAAACTGCGGAAAGCCATGTCACTGTATGACGCACTCCATTATGAACTTAGTGGCGGTTACAGTTCCTAGATCTCTGATTGCTTTTGCTTCCACCCACCTTGTCAAGTAATCTATCGTTAAGAGAATATACTTATAAAAATTTGCACCTTTCAGCAGAAGCTTCATTACATCAAAAGAAACAGTGTGCTACGCAAAAAGGGACTAACTAATTTGTAGATAGTTTTCTTGTGGAAAAATTTCTCCACTTGACATTGGTGACAACAAGCAATTGTCTCAAGCATGTCGTAGTACATGTTCTCCATATAAGATGTGGTTGCAAAAGCTCCAATGTTTTCCACAACCCTCCAGGACCTACCGCCTTGTGTGCATCTCGATTAATTGCTGGCCTGGCGGAAGGTTTTTAGAAACTCTGCGTCTACTCTTCAATCTTTCTTATATAGTCCCATTGCGCAAAAAAGTTGTCACGCCTAAGCTTTTTTAGTGCTTTGATCACTTTTGGTGACTCATAATGTATTGGCCAGTAATCATCTTCTCATACAATATGTCTACAAATACGCCGTAATGGCAATTGTAGGTAATTGTGAGAGAGTCTGCGTTCTAATGTTTTTCCCCTGGTTAGCTTACTATCTCAAAGTCATAAGATTGGTACTTCAGTGCCCATTGCAAAAGCCGCCCTTTCAGTTCATGAAGATTATGAAGCCAACGCAAGAATGCATGATCTGTTACCACTTTAAATTTTACTCCATGGAGGTATACCTGAAGCTGTTTATATTCATATATTACTGCTAGGCATTCATTCTTGGTCACTGTTTAATTCTGTTCATGGCAATATAAGCTTTGGCTAAAAATATGATGAAGTTCTCAACACTGTTATCACCCTTCTAGGACAATACTGCCCTACCACGGAAGGAAAAGCATCCGTTTTCACAAGAAATTCATTTTTAAAAATTAGGGTATTGCAGAAATTATGCGCTAATCAACAAAGTCCATAAGACGTCAAAAGCATCTTGACAACAATCAGTCCAGTAAAAGGTGGCGTTTTTCTTTAATAGCCTAAAGATCAGAGCCACAATACAGCTGAAGTTAGGAATGACTGCTGGTAGTAACCAACCATCACCATAAATACCTGGATATCCCGCTTGTTACCTGGCTGGGTCATCTTTTGTATTTCTTCTACCCTCACCGGCTGAGGTCTAAGCCTTTTTGAGTCTACCAAAAACATGAGGTATTATAATTGCTTGTTGAAAAAAATGGCACTTTTGAGGCTTGATTTTTATGTTAGTTTCGGCAAGTCAACAGTACACTTGTTCTAAGTGGTCTATATGCTCTATGAACATCTTTGAGAACACATTGATATCATTGAGGTAGACTAGAATGCAGGAAAGCTTCAGGTCACCTAAGATGGTGTCCATAGCCCGCTGGAACGTAGCTGGGGCGTTGCACAAACCCTTGCAGCATATGTTTAGGCTGAAAAAACCCATTTGAGATGATTGTGGTGCATTTCTCCTGTTCCACCACAGGAAACTTGATTTGCAAGTACCCCAATATCAAGGCTATAGCATAAAAATAGTTGGCACTTCCCAGTTAATCTAGAGCAACATCAAATCGTGGAAAGCGGATATGAATCTTTTTTGTGATGCTATTAAGCTTCCAGTAGTCAATTACTTGGTTTGTGCCATTCTTCTTGACAATTAGTACGGCGACGCCCAGGGACTCTTTGATGTCTCTAACATTCCCTGTTAAATCAATTTATCCATCTCATCTGAGACAACTTCTTCCACAGCTTTTGAGCTGCTGATAGGCTGTGACTGTATAGGAAGATGATATCCCATGTCCACCCAATGCTTGACTCAGCGTGCACATCCCAGATTGTGGTCATTGAATGCAAAAATTCCTCAGTATCTTTCAAACAGAGCCATCGCCCAATCTTTCTGTTCCTCCAATAGCACAGCTAGGGCCTCACGTGGTACTACTGTCATTATGCTGGATGATGTTTTTACAGGTATACTGAGGTCCTCCAAAAACCAAAGTTGTGAATATAATGAGCCTCACCAATAGGAGTCAGGTGCAGATAAGCCACTACTAAGCCTTTGGACCTTCATAGACTCCTTCTGTAGATTTGCTAATAAAACCTTCACTTCTCCATGCCCCAGTAACAATAATTTATGAGCCACATGGGGTTCAAACCGCAATTGCTGGTAGTGCCCCATAAGTTTACTGTATAGCTCTTCAGGTATTTCTTTTTCAAGCTCCGTTCCTACTATGACCTGGTGCCCAAAAGTTATTCTTAAAGCGTTTGCAGCCCATAGTAGTATTCCATTATACTCATAAATCTGGTTAGGAAGAGCTCTGGTCCTCCTCTTCATCCACTAATATTGAATAGGAATAAAGCTGTTGCTATACGCTAGATTAATTTGACAGGAGAAGATGGGGTCTTTTGGGACTCCGCTGGAGGTAAAATAGATGGGGATCTGTGAAATTCTGAGAAATTCTTACTTAATAATTATATTACTGCACACTTAATTGGGCTGAGGTTTGGCTGATGGATCCTCGATTTTGCCAGTGGCTTACAGTTTTTGAACCATTTGGAAACTCACTAGGTTACTCAAATGGCTCCAACTTTTTTGGCCAAATTTGGGTTTAATTTACCTCTGTAATTGAGGTCTTCAGCTTAGGCAGGCAAAGTTACAAGCTGTGAATCCTGAGATCCCAGCTTGCCAACACTCTCCAAAGGTGACTTAGGATACAAATCTGAAAGAATATTAAACAAAATAGATCTTTATTAGACTAGATTATTTGATGATTATTTATTAGGCCAGGCGCCGGTATTTATACCTCTAGGGCATCTCCTGGACACATTCAAGCACACAATCACACAGGTTATTTTCCACCTCAGTTCAGCCCTTGAACTGATATGATTGATACCTATTGTTAGGTTTATTGGTGACAAAATAATCTTATATTTGTGAGGGTTTCAGGGACAAAAATCGCAACAATGAGCATGCAAAATTTTCTAGGATCGTCTCAAAATGAGTTTATCATTTTGCTGATTAATATGAATTTTGGGAGATTTTGTGGTCAATTTAAATAAATGACGTACCATTAATTGGGCCATTGGTAGGCATCTTTTGATAGCGCTAAATACTCCCATCTGGGTGGTCCATATGCAAGTGCTGTTGTGCCAGTATGCATATCAACATTAAAAAATTATTTTAGGACCAGCTCAAAATATGTTTTCATCATGCAGTTAATAATTACGACTCCCTAATTGATATCAACTGTCCCTCTCAATAGCACTAGATACTCCCATTTGGACGATCCATGTGCAAGTGCTATCATGCCAATTATTTATACCAACATACAAAATTCACCTGAGGTGATAAATTATTTACATTTTTTGTTCATCTAATTGTCCATGGGACTTTTGAGAAGTTAACTTTGAGTCAGTCCCAAACAATTTTGTGTACTGATTTCCTAATATTTTAAATTTTAAATTTAAATATATTGCGGGGAAGGCCGACCATGGGACGGACACTTCTGAATATGACTCAGTAAAGATAAACTTAGTACCAGGGGGGCACCCCAGAGAAGCGATGCTATCTCTTGTTGCCAGCGGGAACGCCACTTATGGGGAGGGGGAGGGAACGTGTGAAGGGGCCGTAGCCACTATTGAGCACGTGTGAAGGAAGGGGTCTGATTTGATGAACCAGACTGGGAACCAGGAGGAGACCAGCTGTCAGCGACGCGGTGGGAGATATCCAAACATCCACGCTTGAAAGTGGTCCACCAAATGAGACCAGAATCTGTGGACAGCTTCTGGGAGGGTGGGGATGGAGCCAGCGATGGCATCCAAGACAATCGTGTGGATAGTCCACATGGCGATTGCAACCACCAGACCATGGAGGGAGGGTGGAAGGGGGAGGCCATTGATGAAGCAAACATATCTCTTGACAGACTGAAGGGATGCGTTTGATCCTGGCCTAGCAGACGTTGGACTTCGCGCCATATCACTTTAGAGGTGGGGCACTTCTCCAGGCGGTGGAACAGCGTTCCATACTGGCCACACACGACACAGGATGAGTGTAAAGCATTAGAGCGCTCAGCTGTATGATACACCCGCCTCGGGCAGCGCCACACATGGGAGCGGACTTGAGGCTGCAACAGAGGATGGTGTGCGTATTTCCAGAAAGTCTTTTGGGTCTCAGTGGAATAAGGGATGTCCATCATGTCCAGGTAGTCCACCCTGGATAGGACTTGGGGTCGAATGGGGATCACGCCATCATGGATGGGTAGCCCCTGTACCTCTTGTGTGAACTGAGGAGAGGGGCGGCCTCTTCGGGTTGTATGTCCACTAATACGAATTCTCCACTCTGCACTTCGCATGGAGAGTAGGATTCGTTTGTAGTGGGTTTTAGTCCCGTGAGGACCTGTGGCCGATGTGTGTGATGCGAGGTATTTCATCAGGGAGTGGGGGTTTGATGGATTGCTGAGGCACAAGGCTCAGGAGAAGTTGGAGCGGGCTGCACGGGACCAGTGTTGGGATGGGAGTGTAGGAGCGGTGATGGCCACGATCCAGGTGCCCTGGATCTTGGCAGCATGAGCTTTGAAGTCAAGCAGGCCCATGCCACCTTGATGATGAGGGCCAAACATGACCTCTAGCCGTACTGGTGGAGGGCGGCCTGACCAAAGTATCCTTGCAGCAGAGCATACAGGGATTTGAAGAAGCTTGGGGAGAAGGGGATGGCATGGGCTCTGAACCAGACTTTAAATAGGAGCATAGAGTTGGCAAGAACAACTCTGCCAGTGAGGGTAGTAGGGTGGGCTCTGAGAGAGGCGATTCGCTTCGTCACGTTGTCCAGTATAAAGCACTCCATTACTGCTGACGCATATCCGCCTGCTTCCATCCACACGCCCAGATGACGCACTGGTCCTATGGTAGGACGTGGCACGAAGGGGAGCACCAGTGGAGCGGTGTGTGTTGAGTTAATAAGGCGTGGACGTGGGCGAGCAGATGGGCCAGGTTGGGAACTACTTGCTGGGGCCCAGCAGTTCTGAAAATGACCAAGGAGGATGATTTCAGTTTTGGAGGCGTTCAGTGTCGCGTTGCTTACCCGGGAATATTCCTGGATGAGGGCTTCAAGCGCGCGTGCATCTTTGTTATTAGACACCCCTACCACGCAATCATCTGCAAATGCCATCATCTTGACTGGGGTTTGGCCTGGCACATGGACCCCAGTGAGGTGGGCATTCACATTTCGCAGTAGTGGGTCAAGGCTGAAGTTTTATAATAGTGGGCTGAGAGGGTCCCCTTGTCGCAGGCCCCTTTGAGGGTGGACTACTTCCGTTAGGAAGCCTGCGCCCACGCACTGCCATTGTCGCAGATTCCGTGAGCAGCATCACCCAGTTTATGAAGTGGGGGGTAGGCAGAATTGATGGAGGCAGGCCCTAAGGTATTCCCAGTTTACTCTATCATAGGCCTTTTGTTGGTCCAAGAATACAAGTGCCCCAGAGGCTGTGGACTGACACACATTAGCCACAGAGTGCACGTTATCCCAAATCAACCTTCTGGGGATGAAACCAAATTGTTCTGGGGAGATGGTGGCAGATGCTACAGTCCCTAAACGGTTAGCCATGATTTTTGTTAAAATTTTGGTGTCTGTGTTTGTTAGAGAAATGGGGCGCCAGTTGGCTAAGTCAAGCATATCCCCTTTCTTAAAGAGTGTGAAAGTAAAGGCCTCATGTCCTCCTGGTAGGAGGCGCGTTTCCAACAGGCTTTGGTTGAGTGAGGCTAGCAGCAATGGGGATATTTATTTGAAATATATTTTTGTAGAACTCATATGGAATGCCATCTGGGCCTGGGCATTTTTGGTTTGGCGCACCACAAATGGCTGTCCATAATTCGTTCAGAGTAATTAAATTCATTATTTCCGGGTATCGGAAAATGGTGCGGATATGAGCTTGGTCAAGAAATTCCGCCATTTTGGCTGGCTGAAGTGGTTCAGCTTGGTATAACTCAGAGTAATATCTTTGCATTTCGAATGCCACTTTGGCCGGTGTGTCCACAATGGAATTATCTGATCTTTGCACCTATGTGCAGGCCACGCTCTGGCGTGGTGCAAAAATTTTTTTAAAGAAGTATGCGGTGCACTTTTCACCTTTAATGATGCATGTAGCCCTGTATTGGACACAAATCCGATGTTTGTGTTGCCTTTCAAGTGCGTTGAGGTGGGCGGCTGCCTCCGCCCACTTCTGGCCCCATGCAGGGCTGTATCCTGTGGCTGGAATATTGGACTCCAAGTGGGCCAATTCCGCCAGTGTTCGCGAGATAACCGCCGATGTGGCTCATGAGCATCTGGAGGAGAGATGGCGATAGTGGCGGATGGTGTCCTCTTTGAAAGTTGCCCATGTGGAAATGGGGTCCGCGCAAAATGGTACAACAAACTATTTCGCCAAAGTTGCCTCTTTCACCCATGTGGAAAATCCTGGTGACGCGAGCTCAGGGGGGCAGATTTGGCACCAATGTGGGGCCTTTGCAACTGTGATGGGTAAGTGGTATGTTATTGAGACCAGTCAGTGGTCGGAGAATTCCATTTTTGTTGTTTCAAAGTGGGAGATGTGGGGTTGGAATTTCGCTGGCATTAGAATAAGGTTGATGCGGGTCATGGACCTTAATTGGCCGTTGTGGATGTGGGGACGCGTCATGTTTTTGAGCAGAGGGCATGTTATGGCAGTGCATCCATTAACCCAAGGGTGGCTTTTAGAACGCGTAGTTCTACGTGACCCTGTGGGTCGTGGGGTGAGGGCAGTCACCGGTCCATTGGTGAGGTTAGCCAACAGTTCATGTCGCCAAATAGGAAAGAATTGGGGGGTAGCGGGAGGGATTTTACCAACGAGAAAAATTCCTGACGCTTGTGTGCACCGTTTGGGGCATAGATATTGACGATTGTGTGTGCAACGTCAGCCCACAAGAAGGTGACAATGAGCACTCAGCCATTTAGGAATGTTTCTGAGGATGTGAATTTGAAAGAATTATTTTTCTGAATTAGCACCCCACAGTGCTTCAACCAAAAGGATAGGGATGGTAGGAGCATTGTTTTCCAAGCTTCCTTGGAATCTCATGGACAGTGGGACTCCTGGATAGCCAGGATATCCACGGGTAAATTGTTTTGTAAAAAACTCAGTTTCCTAGCCTGGGATGGGGAGGCCTTGAGTCCAGTGATATTCAGCATCCCTAGAGTGAAGGTTTCCCCCATCGCGCTTTAGGTGCGAGGGGGTGGGCCCCTGGGCCCACCAGCCTCTTCCAGGTCCTCACGGGCTTTCACAGCAGCGTGGGTGTTAGCAGCAACGCTATTGGGGTTTTTGTTAATTTTTGTGGAAAGAGTCGCGTTGGCTTTGGCCTTTGCTTTTTGTTTTCCTGACGTTGGACAAATTTTTTGCGGTGCGGATAAGTTTGGTGCACCATCAAGCGGGGCAAAAAAAATTTTTTTGTTTGGGATAGGTCCCAAGTCAGTTTTGACCAGAGCTTGGGTGCAGCGATTGGGTGAGATCAAATCTCCCATCAGATCCTCAGATTGAGTGGCCCACTCAGCATAGGCCTCCTAATCTGATTGGGTGATGGATTCCTGAGCCGCTTCCGCCGCAAAGGTCTCCATGTCCTCCTGGCATTGTGAGTGTGGGATGGTGGTGGTGGCCTTGGCTGCTTCCTTGGCCATGGCCCTATGGGCCTGCTTAGCCTTCTTCCGCTCCTGTGGGGAGATGGGCTTTATCAATAGGTAGCAGCATTGTGCTCCTTACGGGAAAGCCTCCTTGGTGCTTGCGGTTGGTTTGTAGTGCGCCTCTCCGCTGGCCATGGCTGCCGAGGGGTGCTCTTGGAATGTGACGCCCTCCTTGATGGGGCATGCATGCGCCTTATGGCTGAACGCATCACAGTGGGTGCAAATGGGGGGTGCGCTGTCCACGGTTACCCAGAATGGGTGGGTGGTATGCCCTGTGATGTCAATAAAGGTGGAGTGTGGGATCTGGGTTAGGTCATTCACAATCTCTTCAGTTGGGGTCAGAACTGCGATGGCTTTGCCGGTGCACAGGTGCAGCATCAGCATGAAACGTTGCATTTCAAAAGATTGTATTTCGCTGTATATGGCGAGACCATCTTTCAGGTGTTGCTCCAAAATATCACGTTTTACTGTAGTAGGCAAAAAGTCAAATGTGAGGAAAATTTGGTTTAATTTTGTCTATCTGGTGTGTTTGGTTTTGACGACCTGTTGCCCTTTGGGGAGGTCGACCACTATGTGCACCACTGCAGCCTTGTCTGCTGCTATTTTGCTTTCAAAACCTAGGTCCAGCCAACCATGCGACATGGAGTGAGGTGCAATGTACACTGTGGTCGGGAAAATTTTGTGTACATCTTCACAAAGTTTTTCCCATAAGGCCATTTTTTGGATGTCCAGATACACACAGACTCTGAATTCCACCGATGAAAGTGGCTGGGAGTGTGGCGTGTTGATGTACTGGTTGCATCATGCTTGCCATGCAAGTATCTCTGGGGAAATTGTGACCGCCAGTTTTTTTTAGATTTTTTTCTATTCTGCCAGATTCTCCAGGGGCGTTTTCAAATGTTAGAGGCCGCGGGCCTTCCGCCTGCTCCTCTTGCCTTGCTTGCCCAACTGCTCCCAGACATGGGCGCAGACTAATCTCCTCTATGAGATAATCAAACTAGATTTAGTCTTGAATTGAATAGGTTGCAAAAGTATTTGCAATGAGAAAGAAAAAGTCCTAATTTCTTAATATTGGTTCTAATTAAATTGAGACTAGTTGCCAAGGTTTGAGGCAGCGATAATCAGCCTAACTGTGAAAATGTATTCAGATTGAACTAATAATAGAATAATTAAATTGAATTGACGTTGGGTTGATTGGCCCAGTCAAGTAGTTGCAAAGAAGATTGGCCTGAATGTGTGGGGATATTTGGCCTGAGCTTTTAATAATTTAATTAAATCCAAGTTGTGATAATCATCCCAAGCCATATTACTGCAATAGGTTTTAATTAGATTATTAGCTTAAGCATCAAAATGGAAAATCAGCCTAATCAGTTTTTGTCAAAGGGTTTATTTTTGAGTCAACCACAGAATCTGACACATCCCCCTACTTGAATTAAGCATAATCCCTATGATTCCTGATTAGACTTCATTGATCATCAGATTATAAATTTTGGCCAAACTGGCTGATAAATCTGGAGTTGAATCCTCTTATTGTTAATTTTGGCCTGAACTGCCAATGATTCAGGTGATGGATCCTCTCCCCACCCCAAGTGCAAACTAAAGTAGTCATTAGGTGATATGTATTTTTGAATATTTTAGTTTATATACTTTTATTACTAATATTATTATTATTATTATTATTATTTCTTTTTTACTATATTTTATTTTGTATTTAATGCTACTATTTTTTATGTTTCTTTTTCTTTTTTTCCTTTTCTTTTTCTCTTTGATTGGCCAGCTTATTAAGCCTTCTTAGTTATGGGCTTAGGCTGATTAAGGTTGGTGGGGAACTATGGAAACAGCTTATTAAGTATTTGATAAGCTCTTGGATTTCCATGTTTCCATTGAATGCAGGTATCATGACATCATGCTTTGAATTTAAATCCAGGTATTTTCTTAGGCACAAAATGGCATGTATGGTGAATTATTCTATGTTTTCAGATGTAAGGTTAATCAGGCTTGTTGTATCCACTTGAACTCCCCCACTGTGATAAGATCTAAATAGTAGGAGGTACCTGCATTAGAGCTAGATTCCATCTTGTTGTTGCAATTTTGTCTGGCCAAATCTGCCAGAAAAAGGTTATGATGGTTTTTTTCAGAAAGTTTCATCGATTTTGAGTGAGCACCAATTGTAAAAATCCAAGAATTTCTCACTTGATAATTATATTCCTGCAAGATTAATTGGCTGAGGTTTGGCTGATGGATCCTCGATTTTGCCAGTGGCTTACAGTTTTTGAACCATTTGGAAACTCACTAGGTTACTCAAATGGCTCCAACTTTTTTGGCCTTGTTTGGGTTTTATTTTCCTCTGTAATTGAAGACTTCAGCTTAAGCAGGCAAAGTTACAAGATGTGGATCCTGAGATCTCAGCTTGCCAACACTCTCCAAAATATACTTTAGATAAAAACTAGTAAGAAGATATAATAAAAAATATCTTTATTTTAAGAATAAAATTTGATGACCATTAATTAGGCCAGGCGCCAGTATTTATACCTCTAGGGCATCTCCTGGCCACATTCAAGCATACAATCTCACAGATTATTTTCCACCTCAGTTTGGCCCTTGAACTGATATGCTTGATACCTATTGCTAGGTTTATTGGTGGCAAAATACCCTCATATTTGGGAGGATTTCAGGGACAAAAATCGTAACAATGAGCATGCAGAATGGTCCTAGGATCGTCTCAAAATGAGTTTTGTCATACTGCTGATGAATATGAATTCTGGGAGATTTTGTGGTCAATTTAAATAAATGACTTACCCTTAATTAGGCCGTTAGTTGTCCTCTCTCAATAGTAATAGGTACTACCACTTGGGTGGTCCATATGCAAGTGCTATTGTGCCAGTATGCATATCAACATTAGAAAAATATTTTAGTACCAGCTCAAGATATGCTTTCATCATACAGCTAAGGAAAACGACTCTCTAATTGGAATGCCAACTGTCCCTCTCAATAGCACTAGGTACTCCCATTTGGACGATCCATGTGCAAGTGCTATAATGCCAATTATGCATACTGAAATACAAAACTCGCTCTGAGGTGGGAAATTGATTACGTTTTTATTTGATTGCCCATGGGACTTTTAAACGTTAACTTCAGGTCAGTCCCAAACAATTTTGTGTGCTGATTTCTTAATATTGGAACCACTTAATTGGGACTAGTTGCTGAGGTTTGGGGCAATGATAATTAGCCTAACTGTGCAAATATATTCATCCCAAGCTACTTATAGAATAATTAAATTGAATTGACGTTGAGTTGATTGGCCCAGACGAGTAGTTGCATAGAAGATTTGTATAAATGTGTGAGGATATTTGGCCTGAGCTTTTAGTAAAATAATTAATTTATGTTGCAATAATTGGCCCAATCCTTTTTTTGCTATGGGTTATAATTAGATTAACAGCTTAAGCATTAGGAGAGGAAATCGGCCCAATCTGTATTTTGTTGAGGGTTTATTTTTGAGTCAACCACAGAATCTGACAGGATCATTGTCCCAGAATCTTAAAATGTCTCTTCTGCCATAACAACTATCACCCTAAATCGCCACATGAATGCAGCCCTGACCAATATATTTTTTTTTTATTAGGCAAAACCACCTTCAGGGCGGATGTGCCAACCAACCCAAACCTCTGAAGCAACGCGCTGTAAGCGTCCTCCAACACAGTGCTCTGTGCCCCATTAGTTCCATACACTACTCAATGTTCCACATCAGGCTTGAGCAGGAGCTTATTCACTAATTTGGTGGATATTAAATTGACTGGGGCACCAGTATCTATAAATGCTCAGATTTTTGTATTTTCTACAAAAATATCTCAGAATGCACACTTCAAATAAGAAGAACTGATGGTATTTATTACATGGACATCCAAGAGCTTATTTTATCAAGAAAAGTGATAATTCCGGTGCTGACATGAGGATACTCCTGAGCAATTTTCTCTACTAGTATTGCAACGTTCACACCCTCTAATGCAGCTTAGTCCGTTGAGAGTCTGATTTCGCCTATGACATTAAGCTCAAGAATTTGACAGGCGTACAGTTTTTGTACATATTGGAAAAATTATGAGCCTGTATTCTTCTTGTCTCCCTTTTGAGTTGGTCCTGAGGCAGCTTTGAGGGCTTGTTGGTATAATAAATCGTTGGGGTGATTATTAAGACTGACAT
Source organism: Massospora cicadina (assembly GCA_022478985.1). NCBI lineage: Eukaryota > Fungi > Entomophthoromycota > Entomophthoromycetes > Entomophthorales > Entomophthoraceae > Massospora > Massospora cicadina. The sequence goes on along the minus strand of JAKSZP010012173.1, from coordinate 81,459 downwards.
AAAGTGACTCATTGGAATCATCAGGGACAAATATGTTTGATCAGCAGAGGTAGAGTGTCCCATCTATACTCTGCTAAAACTTTTCCCTATTCATTCAGGGCTGGCAGTGATGCATGAACATGCAAGAGTATAGGCAGATGGCCATATAACGGCCTCTTTGCCACACCAGAAGCAAGCATTCATATATATGGCTCTCATCTCTACATCATACCTGAAGGTCCAGGTTGAAATTAACCAAGGGGTTGTATTTCAGCTGAGGAAAAGCTAGGTGCATATAAGTAGGATGGAAAGGACTCGCTGTAGTGTTAAACGGCCAAGTATTATCCAAAGAATTATAACCAATTCGTTTTTTCCATTTCCCAAAGGGGATTTGGTTGCAGTCACGGGTGCGTTTTGTTCCATGTTAGGAGCACTGAAAGTGATAGATAGACAGCATAAATAATTCTATTATTTGTAGAAGCCCCGCATCTTCTTTATGAATGGGATCATAGCATTATACAGCTCCCAATAAGGCTTAACAGCTGCCATCATCGCAATGCCCACATCCTCATTGGTTGAAATATTTACTCCCACTAACACGTGATCCTCAGACGTGAAACTCTCTGCAAACTTCACCAAGGCTCATTCTTTTGAAATTTTATTAATAGAAAAGCTGCCTTGCGCTGCACTATCTTCGCCACACCCCCAAACAGAAAGAGCAATGTTTCCTTCACCACCTAATATTTTACGTTGCTACTCTTAAAGTAACATATAACCTGGTCAACATTCTCGACATCCATATTGGATAACAACAGTTTAGCCTAACGCCAGTCCAGTGCTCCTTCCATGGCAAATTGAAAACCATTTAAGTAGCTATTCATGTTCCCATCTTGGTTAGAAGGCGACACATCTTGAACCATATAAACTCACCCTGATCCAAGATTTTGGTTCATGGAGCAGACAAGTAAGGTTCAGATCAGCCAAGGAGAACTTCCTTTTGTGAGCCATAATTAGGTCACATGGCCAGTTGCAAATCTGCTGTAGGTGACCAGGAAGAGGTTACATTGTTGGGAGATATTGCTGCAATATCTGGGGGTGCTCACTGGCTAAACCGTAGTATTCATCACCAGAGTCGCTGCTGCACTCACCAATACTTCTTTTGTTAGTCAGTTCAGAAAAAAATGTCTAAAATCCACTTTTCCTTAACTGAATTGCAGTGTCACCGCCCATCTCTCACCTCCTGCTGGAGCTCCTTGATTCCTTTTTTAATTTACAGCTGAGGTCTCACTCTGTATCACATTTATGCTCCATTTCCTGAGTCCATACAAGGACATCCTCCGACGTTCTCTTCATTCTCATGTTCTGCCATCCAATTTTGTGAGCCTGTCAGTTTGCTTCATCCATTTGCCTGATTAAGAAGCTCATTCCTGCACCAGCTCCTCATTAGATTGTTGAAGGTTTTCCAAGAGAAATCACATATTGACATACTCCACCATCTCATAAAACAGAAGAGTAATGGCTCAGCTTCAATTTGCATGGCTGTAACTTTACAGCTAAGTGATCTGGCCTAGCAATTTGCCGTAAACTGGGGTTGCCAAGAAAGATCTGGCTGAGTTGTCAGCAGCCCTCTGACTACTCCACTCATCTCAAAGTTGGCTAAATTCAATTGCCACAGAGTTGGCGTGATCAATCACCCATCATCCCAACAGGGTAACCGAGTCCCTCATCTGAGACACCGCCATGTTGATATCCTCCACCCCTTTGATCATTTCCACCATGAAACGCTCTGTGTTACTTCCCAGCGTTGTGACTTCCCATAATTATTCACCTTAAAGATCGTGACACTCTAATTTTTCTCCTATGATGCGAGGTAACTCATGGTTCAAGTGTGGAACTAATTGATCCATGTAATTATGGACGTCCATTATATGACTGTCCACTTGAATTATTGCCCCTGTATTTCTGAGAAGGAGTGGTCAAGGCATTCAAGAAAAAGGCGAGTGTCATTCTGTTGCACTTGGATGAAACGCATGACATCACTAATTTTAATGTTGTGCTGGGCCAACACACGTAGAAGTTGGTGGATCAAAGGCTGAACATATGTGACCAGGTATTCCTTGACCTCATAGAGCCAAGGCAGCAAGACACCCTGTTGTGTTAGCATCAAGGTATGACATATACATGGCGTATTGTTCTTCTTTGTTACCTTAATTATAGAACAGGTTCATGGCATGGTCACCCACATCTTCTTCATAAAGGCGGTAACCCTGCAAGAAACATTCCATGATACCCCACAGTTGCTGAGGAGTTACGTTCAAGGATCTGCCCTGTTGGGATGAATCTAATGCAGGGTAAGCTGCTAGCTGCAAGTCCATCCTGATAGCCTCGTCTCCTGGTTCCATCACCATAAATAGTGCTAGTTCTTCGTTAGATGTTTCCATAGGCTCGCCATAGTAATGTCAAGAAACCCAATTAGATTCTGACATAAGTAGTGAGGGCTTAACATGATTGCCTATTTGCTGTTGTGCTACAGTTGACCAGTGACCCCCTGTAGTGAGCACTACTATTAACTTTTTGGTGGTATTGGCTGAAATTCTCTAAGTTCATTACACAGGTTTGGAACCACTGAGAAATGGATAGAAGATATAATGGTTGCCAATTCTTAGTAAATAGTAAAGTAAAAACAACAAGCTATTTCTCCAACGGATACAACTTTCTTATATATAAAAATAGCAGACCAATCCCACTAAGCCTTCTCCTATATCTTTCTCTAGAGTCTTACATTCCTCTCTTTCTCCCAAAAAAAAACTCCCCCTTTCCAGTCTCATGCTTATCTCTTAATCCTCGGTATTCTTGGTCAGTTTCACCCTTAAGCTTAGTTAATTCCTTGTTCACTACAATTTCTGGGTTTTTTTTATCATTGAGGCTCTGGAGGAATTGACTCTATTTTCTAAAAACATTGCATCTATTGACTCGCTTCAAGTTGAAATAATTTACTACCCAAATATCGAGGCTCACTTTAACTATAAAATATGGTCTGCCAAACTATATGGCTTATTGTCCAGTCATATTAATTTCTTGGCAGGTATGGTGTCATTTCTAATCAGAAAACTGCTTATAGTCCTGGATGGCTGTAGTAAGGTGCTCCTGGACAAGCATCTGTATTTTGCAGATTTGTGTAGGAAGTTCCATAACTGCGGGGACTGTGGTGCTTGATGCAAGGACCTACTGTGAAAGAGGGATCATAACCCACTGCCTCTTGGAAGGATGAGCATGTGGTAGATTGCAATAAATTTTTATAGGCAAATAGGGCTAAGGGTAGCTCTGATGCCCACGAGTCTTTGGTTGCAGTCACATAGAAGTAAATGTACTATTCTAGCATCTGATTTACCCTCTTGGTTTTGCCATCCACTTGGTGATGAAAAACTGTTGAGCTGCGGTTTTAACTCAAATGAGAGGAGGGCTTTCCACAATCATGCAATAAATTAAGGTCCACAGTCAGTGATGATCTCCTGAGGCACCCAAAATTGTGCAAAAACATGTCTGACGAACAAATTGGATCTTTCTTCATCAGTGATGGTCGTAGATCAGGAAATACACAGTGAGTACTTTATGAACTAATCCTTCACCTCCAGAATAAAATTGAAGCCTACTAAGATGGTGTTCCTTATGATAACTACATATAATTTGATGCATGAACCAGAGGCCTGCTGAAAAGGGTGGAGGAGACTCTTCTTGCCTCACTGGTTGGGTTTGACTCAGGCACAAAAATGCAGGTGAAACCCATTTGTTACAATTGACGCTTCAGCTTGATTTGCAACTTCATAGGTCAAATTATTTACTAAAATAATTGAAACTTTTATGAATACTGTGACCTAAAATATGAAAAAGACGTTTTAAGTGATACAAAGGTTTTATTAGTGTAAGGTTTCTTAACAAGATAAAGCAAAAATAATCATATATAAATTGCTACTCCTTTCATTAAAAATGAAATGACAATCAGGAATAGTTGGCAGTACGTGAATTTTTTGAAACGCTAGGAACATAGGTTCAGTTCAGGGGGATATTGAAGACTGGAAAATTGTTTTATGCTTATGTGTGGCAAGGTAAAGAGATAAATTATAAAATGGATTTTTGGTTTACATGGCCACAGAGCTAAGGAAAATTGATAATAAATGATTTGAGGTGTATCGCTCATGCTTTATAAAGGAATTGAACATAACTTGATATACCAATTTTAATCAGCAATGAAGGCCAAAAAAATTTTTAGTTATTTGATTCTATTACATGACGTTGGAGTGTAGTCAAGGTACTTGTCCTTTAAAAATTAGTTATTAGATTAATAATTAAGTAAATATAAAACTATAAAATAGGCTAAAATTGTTGACCAGACCAAATTGCACCATTTCCCCATACTTGACAAAATAGGCAATCATAAACAAAAGAGTGGGGAATCAGATAAGTTATCAGGACAATGAGGCCTTTAGGCAAGTATGAAGTTTTACCTTTTCTATTCTTTTCCCAGTTGGTTAGGGTCTTCACCAGTATCGCATGGTCTGGTGGACAAATAGTATTGGGCTGCTTGGATAATGGTAGTTTTACCAGATTATCGCAAAGTATTTCTAAACTGACAGGGTCATTTGTAATATTAATTACTTCACTTTGTGCATGCAACACATAAACAAAGGTGGTGATTGATGCATCTTTATGTGAATAGAGTAAGAGTAAGTGTTTTCCAAGGACATGATAATCTCTCTCTTGTTATGGTAGGTAACACTAGTGGTAGCAATAGAATCTGTTTTGGTCTGAGATTTGGAGTAAGGAGTTTACTATATTAGCCATCATGAATTTGTAAATTAATATCTGATCTGAAAAAGGCTTGGTGACCTAATTAATAGTAAAAGTTGTCCAGCTTTTATTGAAATACCGTTAGGTAAGAATATTTCTGGGGTAAATTTGAACTATCTTATCAGCCTATTCAATTCTAACGGTTGAATTCCATCAAAAAACTCAATATTAACAATTGAGGTCGTTTGACTCTTGACTTAAGGTTCCTTGTTAGTGTAATAAAGAGGGACGTGTTGGCCTAATATCTTTGGGTTATTCTCTTTAAAATATGGTTTTGAGTTCAGATGCCAGCATACAAGAGGTTCTTGTCAAGATATCGATATTTTCATGGGTATTAGAAAATAGCAGAGGCAGAAACTAGTATATTACCTAATTTCAGCATTAAGGAATTATAAAACTCATATTGACTTGTGACATTGGGCCCCAAGGTTCCATATTCCTTATGATAATTAATATACAGTAAAATTCCCAATTGGTTCGTGAGTTTTGTGGAAACTATGGTGGTAGTCTCATGACTTTAAATAATTGCTTGGACAGGAAGTTTGTTTATTCTAATATTAGTATAGGTGTATTTGTGCAATAGCTTTCTAAGCCAATAAGCATTTAAAGGTCAAACTTGTCTTCTTGATTCAGGTATGAGCACAAATTTTCATGATTTTGTTGCTACGGGGTATAGAAAACACATCATTTACAACACTTATGTAAAGCTGTTCTTGAAGCAACTGTCTTCAGATCAACTAATTCATTGAGGCAGCTCAAATTGCTATGGTGAGAGTATGGGTTTTTCAGATAGGCTATCAAAGATTAAATAATCTGTTTCTACTCTGCCAAGCCTTTTCTATCAACTCTTCAATGTCAGCTTCTACATGTTAATAATATATTCATCTTAGAGTAATTATGTTGACGTTGGTCACTTTGATAATCTCAGTGTTTGGTATAGGCGCACTAAAATTAAGAGCACAGAGGCAAAGGTAAGTTACCATTTTGTTAAAGTATTTTCAGAATTTACATGGGTGATAGACCAATATAAGTCCTTGTAAGGCTTGCAGGCGTATCAAAAAGCAATTTGGGCATCATACTGGTTCAGAACCTTAGCCCCAATAACACCCAGCTTTCTAATAAAAAAGTTGGTAAAGGCTAAAACCTCTTCATCTGGGTAAAGATTAACAAAAAAGAATGTGATTTTTCATCCTAAAAAAGTTCCGCCCCCAAACTTATTGATAATAACGTTTTTGTACTAAGTTAAGACATACCATCTTGAGATATCTTTGACATCATCAACTACTAGCTATAAGGGTCCAACAGATATATTAACGTGAATAGTTTGGCATAATCATTAGTGTTTTCCAAAGTTACATCGAGTAAATGTATAAATCTATGAATATTTCCACAATTATTAAATTTTGTGCAGGTTACTCAGATTAACTTGATGAGAATTACTGAACTCTGGTTCCCAGTGAAGCTAGGATGAATCCCTGGATCTGTAAGTATTGGTTTGAGAATAGTTGAATTAGCAGAAGCCACATCCGCCATGGCAAGTCTTGTAGAAAATGCTGTAGCTACGCTAGGAACAGCTGTATGTATGTTTACAGTAGTTAAAAAATTAGGCAATTGAACCACAACTGTTGGAATATTAACTTTGGGGATAGAATCTGGGTAATTATCCAGGCTATTATCTTGACTGCACTTGCAAGTGGCATTTTTAACGTCTTGTATGAGTTAATTTAGAAAATTAATGAGCTAATGAGGTTCCGCCTTGAGTTTATGATTATCCTATTCCTGTCTTTGGATGGACTCACCCAGGTGAGAATTTAATCCTTGTATTTACTATCTTTGTGATTAAACCAGGACAATTAAAGTATGTAGCTCCAAATATAGATCAATAAAGCTGTGAACTGCCCCTTCCACCAGTAGATCAAGGCCTTCATGGCAACGTGGAATCTTAGGGTATCATCAGCAATTAATTTTCGTGCTAATTGTGTGGGAATAAACCAATGGAAAGTAGTCCTGTGAGGCTATAACTCATCTGAGCCTCTTCTTTAACCATGTCATTTTAAAGAAAGACATGCGGATTATGCCATAAAAAGTTATCAGAATGTGACATATTATGTTCTTATTAAAGCCAAGGTACCAAAAGTGGCCCCCTGTAGTGAGCACTAAAAGTTATACTCTGTACTTGGACATTAAATAGAAACTTCACAGGTCAAATTACACTTACTAAAAATAAAGGAAACTATAGGAAGACAGTGACCTTGATAAAGAAAATAAAGCAATTTATTTAGTGCAAAGTTTTTATTATTGTTACTTTTTTAGTAAATTTATAGTAAAAGGTGATCTCTTTAGAAATGCTACTCCCATCATTATAAAGCTAAATAATGCTCAGGAATAGTGGGCAGAGCATAAATATTCTTAAAAAGCTAGGAACCATAGGACTAGATTTCTAGGATTATAAAACCTAACAATTGTTTTATGCTGATGCAGGGGCGTAGTATAGTGTTTAATATAATATAGTGAAGTTTAGTTTACATGACCACAAGGCTGAGGTTTAATGATAGTAATAAACGATTTATGGTGTAGCATAGGTGGGCTAGAACTAAATTGAACATGACTTGATATACCTATTTTAATCAGTGATGCAGCCCAATAAATCTTGTAGTAATAAATTCTATCGCATGATGTTTATGTGTAGTCAAATTACTTAATACTTAGTCCAGTTATTAGAGTAAATTAGATTGTTTTATATAACTATAAAAAAGACTTGAATGGTTTGTTAGACCAAAATTGAAATACCATTTAGAACATTGTAGGAGAGGCCTGTCCGTTATAGTTCGCTTTCTAAGCTGAGCATTTTCTAGCACTAAATAGTCCCTAGAGGGAAGGTTCATGAAGTTCTTAAGCAAATTGGTCTTTAAATGAAGGGTTACCCATAGCCACACCTCAAGAAGATTATCTTATCCTTGAGGGCATAGAGTGACTTGATGGTGAATCTATTGATAAGTAAGTAAAAAGATCAAGGCCTTCCATGCATTCAGTTTGTTTAGCAAGGACCAGCTGTAGAAGTGGAATTGAGGGGTTGGCTGCAGCAAGCAAGATGTTGGGAGGTTCAATGGCAAGAAACATGGTTGAAGGAATAACTGTTACTAACTTGGGGGACTTATTCCGGTGTGGACCAAGGGCTTAATTGCTTCTTAGCATTTCAGGCACAACACGTGTAAAGCCCCTTTTACAAACTCATATCTAAAGGTGGAGTTAGAGAAAGACCAATAGGTTTGGGCTTGAAAATGGGGCAAATTCTGGAGCTACTGGTTATAAGGTAAAATGATATTCTGTGCATACTGTGACTTTGTGGAGGGCCTGGAGGAGGTAACTCCAGTGCATGAGAGACCATACCACTGCTTCTAGCTCCTTGTTGTAGATAGCCCACGTCTGTTTGGTGGCCATAATATTCAAGAAATTTCTGTTACTGGGTGTTTGATCCAAAGTGCTCCTGAAGGAGAACTGCCCCAACAGCTACAGCTAAGGCATCACAGGCCACTATGAATGGTTTTGAGGCATCTGCATGATGAAGGATGTGGGCATTAGTAAAAGTGTCCTTGATGGCTGTAGGAATTCTAACTAGTTGGGTTGATCGCTTGGTACCAGCTTAGAATTCCAACAATATGGCAGACGCGGCATGCTTAATATGTCATGCTGCCTATGAAAGAGGAGGCCAAAGGTTTCCCTAAGTTTACCAGCTTGGACCCTTGTTGAGGAAAAAGGATTAAGTAAATTAGGTTAATAAATTAGAGGTAGTAGATAGGTATTTAAGCGATTAAGTGATACTTTATTTGATAAAATTTTTTGGGTTTTTTATACCCTAAATAAAATACTATAACTAAATATTATGAATCAAGGCTATAGTCTCGCGATTATATGCATATCAGGGAAAGAGAATATGGTAGAGAATAGTAGGAAGACTAAAAGGTATGTTATGGCTTCACAATCTTTCCTCATTTGCAAAGCTTTAGTAAAAATGTTGAAATCGGTTTTTGGGTGTATCCTAATGATAATGAATAAAGGTTGATATAAAAATTGTGAGAGTCAAGATCCAGAGACACGATCTGGATGCAAAACACTAATTTTTATAATTGAATCTTGATCTAAATCGGTGTAATTTTGAGGGATTCCTCACTAGGATCATTACATATAGCTCATAATAGATAGTAGTCTGAATAAGTTTAATTTTTGTGGTGTTCATCACTTAGATAATTACAGATAATTCAATATATATATTAGATTGTTCAGAGCCAATCAGAGTATTAAACAAGCTTGGCATTTCATCTTGGCTTATTTGGAGCTTGCCAATCAGTTAAAGGTAAGATAATTACACTTAATTCATTACAGATAAATTAAAGTGGTTGTAGCATGTTTGAAGACAATCAGAGAGTCAAACATGCTTGTATCTTGTGTTGGCTTATGCAGATCAAGACAATCAAGAGGGCGAAAAATATTTGCACTGGTTTGAACCCTTTAAGCTTATAAAAGTGATTTTAAAATCGCGAGTTGTTACTAAATTAGTATTAGTATAACTATGATATATAAATTAAGTAAAAAATTATATTTTATTAAGGTTTCCCCTAAGGTTGCTGTGGGAGGTAAATCTTTTGGTAAGGTCAATGCTCTAATATTATTTAATAAAGAGCAGATATTGGAATGTCCAACCATGGTCTCAAAGACTTTCTTGCAGGCAGTAATTCAGACAAATGGGCATTATTTCCCATAAGGTGGTTCATAGGTTCAGCAATTTGGGAAAGGAAAGAAGAAAACTTCTTTAGGAAGGTGACTGTGTTATGATAGCACTGCATTTTATACTGGGTGAATGGTGGGCCAAGAGCATATAGCCTTAATTTTGTTAGGGGGCATTTATAATCATCTTTGAGCAAAATGGTTTCCATAAAGGTAGATTTTCCCTGAAGACCTACATTTACTGGCTTTAACAAAGAGGCCTTCTTTGTGGATGACCAAAAAGCTGCTTGGAGGTCCTTCTCATGCTGTCCCAAGTGGGGAGTGTATATGGGACGTTGTCAATATATAATATGGCACAATTGAAGCAAAGTTCACCAAAGATGTTATCAATGGTCTTTTGGAAGGTAGATGGGGCGTTCTTGAGCCCAAAGGGCATGATTCTAAATTGAAATATGCTCCAGCGTATGTAGATAGCTGTAAGCCACTCCTGACTCTAAATATTTTCATACTGTTTGAAGGCACTGACAAGGTCCAGTTTGTAGGAGATCCTAGAATTATCAGTATCCTAATAAAGTGATTGTTCTAGGGGAGCAAGTTGGGCACAGTAATATTATAAATTTGTCCTTAATCCACCCACAGGTGGAGAACCATCTGACTTCTGTAAAAATACCACTAGAGAGGCAACATGGGGGGACTATTTTGATAAAACCCTTTGACAGCATGTCATCAAAGCATTCGCCAAGGCTGCCTCTTGTTCTTCCATATATGGGCATAGTGGGAAGATAAATTTCACCAAGTCAACTGATAAGCAGAAGCGCAGGTCATATTGCGGACTTTATGGAAGCCTAGTAGCTAGGCAAGCATCAAATATATTCTTATATGAAAGAAATGAAACTGGGAAGTCAGAAGGGAGGTCCAGGAAACATGGTTCAGAATCCAGGATAAGTTTGCTCAGAAAGCCTGTGGATGACAGTTTATCAAGGAGCTTTAGTTCTCCTGTACCACTCGAGTTTTTTAATATAAGAGGGTAATGGCCATAAAATCCATATGTACATTCTGTCGGCATCAACATCCTATCTATATGATGACCAGGTAAAGAGCCTGGGTACCACTGAAAAGTGTTTGGTAAGTAATTTGCTCTGTACAATGAGCCTGAGTGGTTGTTTGAGAGTTAAGCAAGCCTTGAGGTCAGAGGAGGCAGCGTAGGACAGTGAGGCCAGAAATTAAGTCAAGGTTCAGAGACTCATCAAGGCCAAGGTCAATGAAGTTGACTAAGGCATCTGTATCCAGAAGGGCAGGGGCTCTGATTGTTTGCAGTTTAACTGTGAAGGTCACTTGGAAAAAGAAGTAGGCATGATTGAGTTTATTTGCATTCACAACTGAGATACTGGGAGAGTCAATGTTAAGAGGGCATATGTGACCAAGAGATAATGTCACCAGAAGAGTAAGGGAGACTGTAAGGTAATGAGGGCTACCACTTGGTCACCCAGAGGCTAAGTTTCTTTCACCTCTGAATCAAAGGGGGTCCCAAGTAGAAGAGGGGCCTCTTAGTTTATTGTGACGTAGGTATCCTTGTCTTGATTACCAGAGCCAGGGTAGGAGAAGGGTCCTCTTGTGAGGCAGCCCAGTAGGAGGACCTAGAGGTAGGGGGCACATGTTGGATAGCCCAGCATAGTTGGGTGTGTAATCACTAGAAAACCAACCCCTGAGTGAGTGAGGGCTGATAAGCATCTGAATGGTAAGTACCAGGAGCTGTCCACACTAGCTTCTGAGCGGTCCTTGCATAGTGCCTGGGGCTCTGAATCTGTTGGTAGCTGCCTTTATGGTACTTGAGGCTTGAGAACACATTGATGAAGCTAAGTTATAGGCTTCAGAAAGTGATTCAGTATAGTCAAGAGATTTAGGATTTAAGCCAATAGATGGGGGATGGAGCCTGGAAAGTAGCAACTATCATATCGTTAGGGAGACCTAGATCTGAAGCCAACTGGGGATTTTTAAAATGGTCCGTGGGGTCCGCAGCATTTTTCTTTATGGCAAATAGCTGGTCTAACCTAGATTGAAAGTCTTAAGGGGAGATAATGCAGTCAACATCAGTGTAATCAGGGACATCTGGCTCCCAGCTGTTAAAGCTGATCAGATGAGAAAATCATGCCCGTTTGTGGGCATCTCACTCAAGGTTTTTAAGAAGTGCCAGGGTATGTTGAGCCTCAGACTTTTATATGTTTGTAGATTTCTCAGCCATAAAATGCAGCTGAAATTTATTTAGGACATCAAGAACCTGCTTTATTGTTTCTGCGTGCACCCCTTAGATAGCTCATACCAGGGTCACTTTTAACGCAGTTGAGCAATTTGAGCTTGTAGATGCGGGCTAAGCAGTCCATTTAATGAGGACTTAGCACAGGTGTGTAATAGCGCATTAAAGGACAAGGGGATAAAAAATTTCTTTTGTGGGGGTCATGAGTGTCAGAACTGTAGATAGCAGGGTCAAGCAAAGGATAGGCTTCAAAGCTTCTTGGAGTCAGACGTAGTTATTCTTGATAAAATTGCAGAAAAGGCCAGGCCTATTGGGTTAGCCAAGGCTCGCTGAATAACCTCAATAAAGTCTCAAAAACAGGAAGCTCATTTGAAAATTACATAAACAAAAAAATTAATTTATTAAAAGCTTGCTATATTTATAGGGTACTAGGGTTTATCATGCTCTGTAAATTCCCTTTGTGGGCTAACAATCAAATCTCCTTGAACTTCAGGAAAATGCACATGAAAAAGATGACTTCCTTTGTGTTATTGTAGTACTTTGGAATAATAGGGTGGTCTCTTTGTCAGCTTAGTCATAGGTGATTCCATATCTTTCCTCCTTTTGTCTACTAGTTCAAAAGTTGATGCCTCCATTAACTTGGTGACATGAATCAAAAAATTAGTAGGTGGAGATAATTTGATTTTGACCTTATCCAATTCTTTTTCATTGACGGTTCAAGTTCTGACAATACCCCTAACAAGTTCCTGTCAGAGGATACTAAAGCTCTGAGAAATTGTCCATGTACCCAGTTGATTAGCATGCCCTTGTCAAATCTGATAATGGAGTATTTTAGCCCACGTTTATGAGAGCTTTTTAAGTATTAGACCAAGAGGTAGCAAGCTTGCTGGTTCTCACTCTGGGGCAATGATAATATAGCATTATTAAGTCCTCTAATTGGTATAATGGCAAGGAGGGTCGTCATAAATTGTTTTGTCCAAAATTCTTTGTTGTGGTATGCCCCAAAGCATATAAGCCAGAGACTTCAGTTGAATAATCTCTTTATTTAAGGCTCATATAGTTATCTCCAAAGTTTTGTTAGTTGTCAATGTTAGCATGGGTTGTAAACTAGTTGGTAAGAGGGGTCCCTGTCATAAAGAGCCTTAAAGGGGGACATCTTTATCACCCTGTGGCGGCTGACCCAATCATCAAGTAGAGTACTTGGTAGTAATAACACCATCATAACGGGTCAGTATAAGCCATCTTTCTTAAAGTGGAGATAAAAGTTCCATTAGCCCTCTCTACGGCCCCAAATTATGGAAGGGTCGTAGAGTGATGAAAAAGCTTGGTGAGCGTTGAATAGGTCAATAAATTTTAAATCACCTTTGAGGTGAATTCTAGACCATTATCTGATAAAAGCTCCCTTGAGCTACCATGTTGTGTGAAGAGTAGCCAATAAAGAAATAAGACAGTTGTTCAAGCAGTGGCTGTAGAGATAGATAGAGCTTTGATCCATTTGTTAAGGTGGTCCATGGCCATAATTATATATTATGGACAGTGGATTCCTGTAGGCAAAGTACCTATAACGTTGATGCTTGCCATGTGAAAAGGGGCCAAACGAGCTACTACTTGATTCTGAAATCTCAGATTGGGCCTGTCATGCTGGCGACATGTGATACAGGAATCCAGAACATCTTGGAATGAGTTGAGACTTCTGTCTCAGAAGTATCTAGCTTCAACCATTGGTGAGTTTTTTGCCACGCCCCATGTTTAAGAAAGTATGTTTTCTTATAAAAACCTCAGTCCAATCAGAGGAGCTTATTTAAGGGAGCCATTTTTTCTTCGATAATTTATGTAGTATGCCATCAGTTATATGAGTATTGATTGCTATTCATTTGAGCTTGCTCTAGATTTTGGGAGTTCCTAGTGGCCATAAATTTGGACAACAAAGGAGTCATATAAGCGGTCACCCTTGACAGATAAAACAGACAGAGCTGACAATTGCAATTTAAGTCTGATTTGGTGTATGTTGCCTTGTCAATGAGCAATTATGAAATTTTATTTTTGTAATTGTTGAGCCCAGTGGGCTAAACGATCAACAAGGTCATACATATGTTGTAACTAGTGAAGAGAGGCATGATTGGTAATTTCCATAAAGTGAATGCCATAAAGGAAAGGACATAAATACTTAATGGCCATGATGACTGACAAACACTTATACTCAGTGATGGTATAGTTCCAATTAGCTTTTGAAAGACAATTGCTAAAGTATGCAATTGGAGGTCTACCTGGTTGTCGTCATGTTGCAACATAATGGCACCAATGGTAACATTTCTGGCATCAGTAAAAAGCAATAGGGGCTTATAAAACTTAGGATGTATTAACTCAGGTGTTATAGTTGGCGCCAGTTTTAATGCAAAAAAGGATTATTGTTGAAATAACCCCTAATGGAAAGGCACTTTATTCTGTAGTATGTAGACCAGGGGCTCCACAAGCTTGTTGAGTGTGAATAAATTGGCTGTAATACCATACCATCCCCAGAAAACCCTGAATATTTCTTTAATTAATCATTGGAAACATCTTATGTATAGCCATAATTTTATCTGGCAGTGGTTGGATACCTTCTTTTGTTACCTTGTGACCTAAAAAGTCCAATTCTTGCTAGAAAAAATGCACTTTGATGGATTCAATTTAAAAATGCTGTTTTTAATCATTTAAATAATTGCTGTAAGTGATCAAGTTGAGCGCCAAAATTTTTGGGATAAGGCATTGTTATTGTCTAAATATACAATAATACAGGATATTTTCAGGTCATCTAGGATGCTGTCCATGGATCATTGGAACGCTTCAGGGGCTTTGGATAGCCCCTGCGGCGTTTGAGCAGACCCAAAAAAGCCTTCTTTAGTGATAAGGAAGCGCTTAGCTTGATCCTTCAGGGTAAGGTCTAACATCCAGTACCCGCTGGCTAAATCCATTGCAGAGAAGAACTGCAAGCCAGCTAACATCTGAAGTGAACTTTTAATCCTAAGTTAAGGATAGCTGTCCTTCCAGTGATTAAATTCAAATTACAATAATCCATCACCACATGATAGTACCATCTCTCTTCAACAAAAGCAGAGGCGAAGCTAAGGACTTTGTGAAGGCTTCAATAGGCCAGCCTCCAAAAGTTTTTTATTTTAACGGCTATTTAGCTACCTCCACTTTTGGGTTTTATTAGCCTTGAGCCTATATTGGCAAATTATCTCCATCAACTAAACAATGAATCACTCCAGTCCTTTTCTAAAAATTATAAGGTCTAGAAGAAAAGATGTCAGAATATTTGGCTAAGGGTTTCTTGGTGGCTTCTCATTGAGCTTTGGTTAAGTCTGAGCTGATATTATGCTCAATGGTGCCTATAGTGGGAGGATTTTCAAAACGAAATCCCAGAGAGTCTCAGATTTATGTATGCTATGTAATTTGTCAACAGGCAACAGGAAAATATAAGCTATAGGGTCCTTTTTCACTAGTACATTAGAGTTTGGTGTTAGATTATCTAACAAAACTGAGACGGTCCTTGAATAGCCAGATTAGAGTGCCTGGGCGGGGTAATATCTTTATTATGGACTTATTATTGACCACATAAACTTCTAGCATACGGCTGGGGGAATATGTACTTGGATGCATGTATCTACAATAAATTGATCCTAAGCTGGTACTACCATTTGATATGGAGCGTATAAAGGCTTTCTTTCTCAAGCTTCTGCAGACTGAGGAGGCAATTTTACGCGAGGTCTTATTACATAACACTCAATCTGGTATGAAGTTTGGATCTCCTCCATGAGTCATGATTTTTTTAGTACTGTCATTCTTTATGACTGAAGTTTGGAAAATAAGCGGTGCTTAAAACCAAAGGATAGACAAATAGGAATCAGCTAGTCAAATGATTCCAGAGTGCATGCATAAAAAAGGAGTTCATAATAAGCTGTTACTATATTTTTCAAGGACCTCAGAAGGAACTTTTATAAGGAATTCTCCAATCAAAGTGATTAAAGCTGAATAAGCACTAAGTTCATTTAAAGAAATGTGTCTCAGCAATTCCATATTTAATGTTATGTTGAAGGCCAGAGAAAATTTTCATTTTATTGACCAACTTAAAGATATATCATTCACGGTGAGCTGGTGTTGAAGGTGGCTTAAACTCTTAATTGATATACTTGAACTTCCACATTGGTGACTGAGTCTCCAAATTGAGATTGTAACGTAAAGAAAGAAGTTGGGGGCCATAGAGGGAACAAGAGAAACCCAAATCAGAGTCTTTATTTTGATAGGATACTAGCAAGTTTTCTGATTCAGGGGCAGCAGCTGCAATAGCTTGAGAAGTAGAGGGTTGAGACATAATGTGTTTGTCAACGTGAAGAGCTTTTACCTTCATGTTGATGTATCATTTTCCTATTCTTTTGGCAATCCTCTCTTGTAACATTATTTGTCAGTATGCCAGCGTCTTATGCAATAAGCGCACTGAATACTATTCTTACTAGCCCCCTTCTTTTTAAGAGAATTAACCTGAGGGCTTTAATTGGGAAAGTAGCTGGGGTTTAAAACCTTCTTGAATAAACTGGCAGTGACCTTGATGAAGGCCTCCTTTATGTCCAGGATGCTCGTGAAGTCTCCCTTGATAGCATAGATGTGTAACTATAAATTTTGGCGTGACTAAGGCTGAAATGGAGGCAGTAATAGCATCATTGAGGGAAATGATGTTGTAAACAAACAAATTATGGGCCTCATAGTAAAAAAATGGAAAACTTGGATATTATTTCTCCATGTTTTATACAAAAATCCATAAAGACTTGCTTCTGTGAAGACAGGGCTTATCGCTTCCAATTTTTTATCAAGGCAGTCTTAACTTGACTTTAATCTTGGCTATTCTTCAAGCGAGGGACCATGATTTCCTGGTAAAAATGTCTCAACCATGTGAGAAGGTGTTTAACTTTCTGTCAGTTGGTAGCCTCTTCCATGGTGCTTTTGTAGATGTATAATCTAAAAGGAAACACTTCCTTGGCCAATGACATACTTTTTAAAGTGAAGCTTAAAGTTTTTTAAAATGGGTGTTCATAAGAAGTTAATCCTATAAGTGTGAAAGGTGTTAAAAATTGAGGACTCATTATTGTTTTATTTGGTGGGTCGCATCTGATCAAGTTGAGCCCTCAAAATAGTTCACATCATTCTGTAGGTCCAGTACTGAGTTTTACTGTGGTACAATGCCTTTTGTGTAAGTTGTTCCTTAAGTTCTTGTATCTCTAATTTTTATGCTTCTATAGCCGCTAAAGTAGAGAGTTGTTTTATCTTAATGGCTTCAATTTGAATAGTAAGTTGGATACACTAGTCATCAATTCAGTCTAATTGAACACCATACAATTGAGAAAATCTACTAACATTCATGAGCCCGTCAGCTAAGGCTTTGAGGGTATAGTCTGGATTGAGTGATTGGCCTTCAAGGCTAACACCACAGCTGTAAGCTACATCTAGAACTTGGGATTTAAGTCAAATAACTTGATTCTGGATATTACTTAATTGTGATTAAGAAGTGTCAACTTTAGGTTCAGTTATAGTAGGTTCCAGAGGGCCAGGAAGGCTGGGGACCTGGTGCCAAGAAGGCCCACTACCCCTTGATAAATGGGAGGTCCTTCTAATCCAGGTGGCTGAGGTGATCAATATCTTCCAGGTGGCCTGGGTATTCCAGAAGGGCCAATATTCCCTGGGGCCCAGGTGGCTCAGTTGATCACGGGGTCCTATAGGCCCACAATTCCCTTAAGGCCCAGGGATACCAGCGAACCCCCTTGGTCCAGTGAGACCTTGGTAGCTGTTGGTATTTCGCCTAATTCTTCTATCTCTAATTCTTTTACTCTGAATATTCCTCCACTGGTTGCTGATGGAGAAATTAATGATTCTGATCTCACCAAGTCATCTATGAATGATCAGGCTTATCCCAATCATAAAATCATAGAAGATTGATCTCTCAGAGATTAAAAAAGTAAATATCAGAAACTGTCCAGCATGAAACCTACATATTAAGTCTTTTTATTTATAAAGTTAGTCTTTCAAAAAGTCGATATTTCTTATAATTTTATTAATTTCCTTTGTTTCTGGAAATTCAACAAAGTATCTTTGATAAATTACCTGCAATTTTTAAGTTTAATTTAAAACTTCAAAAAGTTGTGCTCACTACAGGGCCCTTTGAGTTACACACTTGTGAAAACGTCAATTACTAATATGGATTCACCTTTTTTACCAAAGAGTCTCAGGACCATGAACCAGATAGTATTTTGCACTGGGTTCTCTCCACTAAGACTGAAATCCTAAGGATATTGTCTACATTAGAATTTCAAGCCAATTTAGACTTAACAGTCCCAAATTAATTCTACTACAATTTCCTAAATGCAGACTGAAGCTTTGTGAGAAACCATCCAGCAACTACTTGATGGGATAATTTTCCTGGAATTTGTTCTACTCAGTCCAGAGCCAGTGATGTGCCCTTCGTGATGAGGGACTTATATCAAATCTATCAATTGCCTGGGATTAGTACTGTGCTATATTTATTCCAGTTTGTGAATCATGTTTTATACCACTTGTTACAAGTATATAGAATACATCATCAGGGGATATTCAACATATTGGAAGGTCTTTAACCCTTTTTTAATTAAGTCTCTGAGTTCTACAATTCTGCCTCTGAGTTTAGTAGATAATCACAACGCAATTATCAGTATCCATAATCTTCTTAATTAAGTGCAACAACGAATCACTCAACTTGACCATGGAATATCTAGCTTCATCAACACTAAGTTGGTGGAACGATTTCAGGAAACTCACGTTGAGTAGAGAGATAACCTTACCCGCCTCTTCAGTCAAGTTCAATTGGTATAAGATGAAATCAAAAATCGCTTCTTCCATTGAAGCAACTATATTCCAAATTTCAAATCTGAGTCAGCAAAGTCAAAGAAGCCCCTTGGAATTGTGGGTCCACCCATGGTTTAATGTCCTCCCAGACCAGTAAGTTCCCCTGGACCTATTAGTCCCAATAAGCCTAGGGGATGATATGGACTATTCATAACTCATATCTTCGCGCCGCTTTTGACTCCACTCTGTGGACGCTGCCCCATATGATCACTCACTTTCAGGTTCATTTTGAGATGTCTCTTAGAGTATTTACCAAGTCGCCATGGGCCAATAGGTCAGTTCAAGTGGACACCTGGCTCTGGCAAAGCTTTCCCCCACCCTTTCTTGACACCTCTGCTTACCTCTGCCTTTGCCTCAAGCTCATAGGAGCTCAGGAGCGATTAAATAAAGATTGGTGTATACCCTTTATGTTGGGACCACCTAGTGCTAAAAAATAAGCCTAGGGGACTTAGAGGACCAAGCGGACCTCCTGGATTAGCTGGACCTTCATGAACCCTGGTCCTGTTGAGCATCCTGGGCCTCCAGAACCCCTTCAACACTCAAGAACTGTAGATTTTGATTGTTAATATAAGCCTAATATTAGCTTGCTCTCTGACATGATAGAACGGTTGCAAGTTCAATTTCATAAAGTATTCAGAGAGTGTAAGCTGACTCCAGATGGAATATCTATTGACGCCTTCTTTTCGCCCCATTCCTAATATGATGAGTTGAATTACCTGGGCTAATGGGCCAAGGACACTGATATCTTGCTACAGGCATGTGAATCCAAGGGGATTATGTTCCAAGTGAAGATTGATTCATTGGAATTTTAATAGGCGCAAAAGGATCAAATTCTTGAATTAACTCACTTATTGGATGCTAAATGAGGGCATGATTAGCTAAACCATCAAATTAAAGAAATTTGCAATGAGATTATCTACTTAAACCCCTTTATAATCTTACCAAGCATCTGACTTTAACTTTTATGTCTCCACACAGCTAGAGCAGCCTGGGGTTCACGTCTTATCAGCTAATGCCCAATGAGTTTTTTGCCGGTGTTCAAGGATAAGTATTCTCCTGGGGAATGTAGTATCATTTTTTCTTTATTTTTATGAAGAGGCTCTTAGTGAGGCAACGGAACTTTAGAAAATTATTTGTCTAAAAGTCAAACCCATTTAGAGCTGTATATCATTGTTCCCCATCTGATGGTTTGTACCACTTAGTCTCAAGACAAAGGAATTTGTTAAGGAATTTGGTAGTGAGAAAACCTTATCTTCCCAGAAACAGGCCTTTATGGGGATACAGCCCCTTAAAAATGAAATGACAAGGTCAATACTCACTAATTTTATTGAGAAGCTCGGATTTTGGTGGCTTGTGGCAGGTTAAATATATATATTGATGCCATTAATGCCATGATATCCACTTTTGCTTCAAGGACCTAGTTGCAAGTATATCTTATCAGTGTAAAAAACTTCTAAAGCACCCTAGATATAAAGGAGGCCTTGTTGGAAATACCACCTCAGTTATTTTTTAAAATTCCAAACCTATGAAGCCCCAAAATCCTCTCATTTAAGGTCTATGCTGTAACTGAAAATGCTCAAGCTATCCAATGCAATTAATGCCATTGGTATTTCCATACAAAAGTTTGTTGTTTTAAAAAGAAAGCCAATGAAAAGAAAAAAGAAGGCAAAACTACCAAAATTTACCATCTTGATAATAATTCAGGTATGAGTCAAGAGGTCCAAGGTCTAGCGAACTTAATAAAGATGAATACTCTTCTGTCTTGCCCTCCTTATTGGCACTACCTTCTCAGTTTGGGAGTGTGATTACTCAGATTGAGCTCCGAGTAAGTAAAGTTAATGTTAATGTTATTATTGATACTGGCTCCCACAATGAATGTAGTCTCCTCTCAAATGGTAAAGCGAATCAAACTTAAGCCAGATATTTCCCATTTGAGAAATAAGGTACCAAAGGAACTCAGAGTACACAGTCAATTGGAGATTTTTCATCTCTTCCTTTAAAGATTAAGAATTTTAACTTTTACAGTACCTGCTATTGTCTTGGATAATCTAAATTATGACCTACTTTTGGGGACCCAATTTATACAGAAATTTGACAGGATTATTAATTATCCCAACTAACTTTTCTCTCTCGTTGCAATCACTTTTGCAACAAATTCAATTCAAGACTGACTTTAGTTTGATAATCTCACCGAGGAGATTAGTTTGAGCCCATGTCAGGGCACAGTTGGGCAAGTAAGGTAAAAGGCAAAGGTGGTGGCCCCACAACTTCCAACTTTTGTAAATGCCTCGGAGAATCTGGCGGATTAGACAAAAACAAAAAACTGGCAGTTACCATTTCCCCAGAAATTCTAGCTTGGCAGGCGCAATGCAACCAGTACATCAGTACGCCACACTCTCAACCACTTTTGTCAGTGGATACGGAGTTTGGGTGTTCCTGGACATTCAACAGATGGCGCTGTGGGAAAAGTTTTGTAGGGATGTACACATTTATTTCCTGAACGCGGTGTATGTAGCACCCCACTCCATGTCATGCAGTTGGCTGGATCTCAGTTTTGAAAGTAAGGAGGCAGTGGATGAAGTTGCTGTAGTGCTTTGTAATTGACCTCCCCAAAGGGCAGCGGGTTGTTGAAACTAAGCGCACCAGATGGACAAAATCCAACCAAATTTTTCTCACCTTTGACTTTCTGCCCACTATGGTCAAACGCGCCATACTAGAACAACACCTGAAAGATGGGCTCGCCGTATATAGCAAAATTCAATCCCTTGAGATGCAACGCTTTACACTGATGCCACACCTGTGCACCAGCAAAGACATTGCAGTTCTGACCCCAACTGAGGAGATAGCGAAGGATCTAACCCAGATCCCGCACTCCACTTGTATCAATATTGAGGGGCATACCACCCACCCTTTCCAGGTCACCGTGGACAGCGCCCCCCATCTGCACCCACTGTGATGCGTTCAGCCATAAGGCACGCACTTGCCCCACAAAGGAGGGCATCATACTCCAAGAACACCCCTTGGTGGCCATGAACAATGGGGAGGCCCACTATGAACCAACCACCGATACTAAAGAGACCTTCCCATGGGGAGCACAAGGCTGCTACTTACTAGTAAAACCAATATCCCCTCAAGTGTGGAAGAAGGCCAAGCAGGCCCTCAGGGCCACAGCCAAGGAGGAGGCCAAGGTCACCTCCGCTATCCCACACTCCCAACGCCAGGAGGACATTGAGACTTTTGCAGCAGAAGCAGTTCAGGAATCTCTCAACCAATCAGATAGGGCTTCCCAAGCTGATTGGGCCACCTAATCTGAAGATCTGATGGGTGACTCAATCTCGCCTGACCTTTGCACCCAAGCTTCAATTGATACTGATTTGATCTCCACCTGCCTGAGAAAAAAATTTAATTCAACCAATGGTGCACCAAACTTGAGTGCACCACAAAAAAATCGTTCTGCAGCAGGGAAACCAAAAGCGAAGGCTAAAGCCAATGTGAACCTGACTGCCAAACTCATCCACTCTTCCAACTATGTTGCTGTACACACCCGAGGTGCTGAGAAGTGCTGTGAGGATCAAGAGGAGGCTGAAGGGCCTGGGTGCCCTTCCCCTCGTACCTAAGGTGTGATGGGGGGAGCCTTTACTTTAGGGACGTTGAACATCGCTAGACTCAAGGCCTCGCCATCCCAGGCTAGGAAACTGAGTTTTTTACAAAAAAAAAATACCCTTGGACATCCTGGCCATCCAGGAGTCCCACTGTCCATGCAGTTCTGAGGACGCTTGGAAAACCATGCTCCTCCCATCCCTGTCCTTCTGGTCTGAGCACTGTGGGGTGCTTGTTCAAAAAAACAATTTTTTCAAATTTTTATCATCTGAATCCTTCCTTAATGGCCAAGTCCTCATGGTCAAATTTTTATGGGCCAATGTGGTGCATGCTATTGTTAACATCTATGCCCCCAACCTGTGTATGAGAGTGTCAGGAATTTTTCTTGTAGGTTAAATCCCTTCCACTACCCCTGACCCTTTTGTATTCAGCGATATGAACTGTTGGTTGGACCCATCCACTGACTGCTGGCCTCCCTCACCCTCCCCATCCCAGGGTCACGTAGAACTTCATGTCCTAAAGGCCACCCTAGGGTTGTTTGACACACTGCCGCGCCATGTTCTGCTACTCGAGAACATGTTGTGCCCACACATCCACAACAGCCTTTTTAAGGTCCATGTCCTGCATTGACCTTATCCTCACACTGATGAAATTTTGTACCCAGACTTCCCACTTCTGAATGTCAAAAATTGATTTCTCCAATCACAGGCTGATCTCAATTACTTTCCACCTACCCAACCCAGCGGCTCAGGCTCCACATTGGTGCAAACTTCACCCACCCAAACTCGCGTTGCCAGGATTTTCCACATGGGTGGAATCTGCAACATCAGCACAGGAGTTTATCACACCGTTTTGTGCTGACCCAATTTTCACCTGGTCAGCCTTCAAAGTGGACACAATCCTCCATGCTCACCACCTCTCCTCCCACCGCTCACGCTCTACTTCAGCCATCATCTCACGCGCTCTGGTGGAGCTGGCCCACCTGGAGTCCAACATCCTGGCCATGAGCTACATCCCTGCTTGGGGCCAATATGGGCAGAAGCAGCCGCCCACCTCAACGCACTTGAGAGGCAACACAAACATCAGGTTTGTGTTCAATATAGGGCTATATGCATTACAGTGGGTGACACGTGCTCCGCTTATTTTTTTCAATAAATTCTTTGCACCGCGCCAGAGCTTGGCCTTCACACAGGTGCAAAGGCCAGACAATTCTGTCGTGGATAAGCCAGCCAAAGTAGCGATCAAGATACAAAATTCTTACTCCAAGTTGTACTGATCTGAACCAATTCTGCCAGCTGAAATGGTGAAATTTCTCAATAGCGCTCACATCCGTACCATTTCCCAATACCCAGAGTTAATGAATTTGATTACTCCAGATGAACTCTGGTACGCCGTCCACGGTGCACCAAATTAGAAATGCCCTTGCCCTGATGGCATTCCATATGAGTTCTTTAAGAAGTACTTCAAATATTTATCCCCACTGTTACTTGCCTCCCTCAACCAGAACCTTCTGGAAATGCGCCTTCTACCAGGAGGGTAAGAGGCCTACTCCATTACGCTATTCAAGAAAGGGGATAAGCTAGACCTAGCCAACTGGCGCCCCATTTCTTTAACTAACATGAATATTAAAGTTTAACTAAAATTATGGCTAACCGTCTAGGGATTGTAGCATCTGCCACCATCTCCCCAGAACTTTTTGGTTTCATACCCAGAAGGTCTATTTGTGACAACGTACACTCTGTGGCTAATGCATGTCAGTCCACGGCCTCTGGGGCACTTGTATTTTTAGACCAAAAGAAGGCTTATGATAGAGTAAACTGGGATTACCTCAAGGTCTGCCTACACCAATTCCGCCTACCCCCCGCTTCATCAGCTGGGTGATGCTGATGACGGAATCTGTTACAATGGCAGTGCATGGCCCTGGCTTCCTCACAGAAGTAGTCCGCCCTCAAAGGGGCCTACGCTAAGGGGACCCCCTTAGCCCTCTCTTATATAACTTCAGCCTTGACCCACTACTTCAGAATGTGAATGCCCGCCTCACTGGGGTCCATGTGCAAGGCCAAGCCCCAGTCAAGATGTTGGCATTTGCTGATGATTGTGTGGTCAGGGTGTCTAACAATCATGATGCACGCATGCTTGAAGCCCTTATCCAGGTTTACTCTCAGGTAAGTAATGCTGAACTAAACGCCTCCAAAACTGAAATCATCCTCCTTGGTCGGTATTGAACCCGCTGGGCCTCAGCATCCTGTTTCCAGCATGGCTCATCTGCTCGCACATGTGCCTGCTTACCCTGCCCACCCTACACCGCCCCAATTGTGCTCCCCTTTGTGCAGCGCCCTACCGTTGGGACTGTCCGCCATTTGGGGGTGTGGTTGGAGGCGGGCGGGTATGCCACTACAGTGATGGAAAACCATATTCCGGATAACGTAACAAAGTGCATAGCCTCCCTCAGAGCCCACCCTACTTCCCTTACTGACAAGGCTGTTCTAGCCAACTCTATGCTCCTCTCCAATTTTTGTTTAGTTTGGAGCCCACGCCATCGCCTTCTCCCCAGGTTTTTTCAAATCTCTGTATGCCCTTCTACAAGGGTGGCTCTGGTCAGGACGCCCACCGCCAGTGCATCTTGAGGTCATGTTTGGCCCTCGCCATAGTGATGTCATGGGCCTGCTCGACTTTGAGGCCCATGCTTAAAAGATACTGGGCACCTGGATAGCGGCCATCACCATCACTATGCTCCCCTCCCAACACTGGTCCCACGTGACCCGCTCCAACTTCTCCCACGCCCTGGTCCTTGCCAATCCATCACACCCTCACTCCTTGATGAAATATCTGGTTTCCCACCCTTCGGCTGCTGGTCCTCATGGTACTGAACCCCACTCTAAATGAATCCTTCTCTCCATTTGGAGCGCTGAGTGGAGAATCTGTATTTGTGGGCACACAGCCCAGAGAGGGCGCCCCTCTCCTCAGTTCTTACAGGAAGTACAGAAGCTACCATTCTGGACGGATTAATACCCACACGGTCCCATGTTCTATCCAGGGTGGACTACATGGACATGATGGACATTCCTTATTCCCTTGAATATAGAAGAAAATTTGGAAATACGCCCACCACCCCCTGCTGCTGCCTCATATCCGTTCCCATGTGTGGCACTGTCTGAGGCGGGTGTACCATACTGCTGAGCGCTCTAACGCTTTACACTCATCCTGCGTCATGTGTGGACAGTATGGAACGCTGTTTCACCGCCTTAGGAAGTGCCCTACCTCTAAAGCTATATGGCGTGAGGTGCAACGCCTGCTTTGCCAGGATCAGACACATCCCTTCAGTTTGTCTAAGGATATGTTTGCTTTATCTATGGTCTCCCCTCTCCCACCCTCCCTCCGTGCTCTGGTGGTTGCAATCGCCATGTGGACCATCCACACGATTGTCTTAGATGCCATCACAGGCTCCACCCCCACCCTCCCAGAAGCTGTCCACCGATTCTGGTCCCACTTAGTGGACCACTATCAAGCGTGGATGTTTGCATACCTCCCACCACGTCGCCATCAGTTGTTCTCCTCCTGGTTCCCTGTTTGGTTCATCAACTCAGACCCCTTCCTACACATGTGCTCAATTGTGGTTTCAGCCCCTTTACACGTTCCCCCTCCTCCCTGTAGTGGCGTTCCCGCTGGCAACAGGAGATAGCATTGCTTCTCTGGGGTGCCTCCCCTGTTCTACATTCCGTTTTCTTTATGTCTTTTTGGAATTGTCTGTCCCCTGGTCAGCCTTCCCCGCAATGAATTTAAATTCAATTATCCCAACTCCTTTTTATCTACTTTGGATTATCAAGTCCCCTATTATCTGAACGTGCTCATATTCAACACACCAAGCGTCAGATTTGTCTGTTGGAAGGGACAAAGAGGTCTTATACTATTCAATACCATGTGGAAGGACCTCAGACTACTTTATCACACAAGACAACTAAATTTGAAAAAGGTATGCCTATTTTTCCCCAAACTCTGTTGTTACTCCTCCAGATCCTAAGTTATTGTTGACACATTTTTTCATTTTTCTATCCTTAAGGGACATTTAATGCAAATTCAGGGCGTTCCAAACCCTTCTTTTAGGAGATTTAATAATGTCCTGGGATGTTGGACTATGCTTATACAGAAGCGCTACCCCATCTTATTGGTGAATCTTACTGGTAAGCCACAGACTGTTGATTGGAAGAGCCTTATAGCCTATGTTAAGCTGCTCCCTCTATACTGGGTCTATGATGTTAAAACTTTCAGATTTTTACAAGAGTTTGGACTGGAGCCCAATAATGAGATTCTTACTGTGAGACCCACCATTTGGAATCATCTTAATAAATAACAAGAGAAATTAGTTCACCAATTACTTGAGGATATTCTGATATTTAAGTGAAACATACCTATGATTTTGGTAAGATTAGTGGGGTAATGTATATTGTTAAAACTGGGGAACACCCTCCTATTCATGCTAAAACTTATTGTAAATCAAAAGTTAAGGAATCGCATAAGTTACTAAGGCATTACCAAATATTTGGAAGCCAGATTGTTAAAACCTTCCATTAGCCCTTGACCATCCCCCTTACTTATGGTAAAAAAGAAAGGTGGCTCTCATTGGGTGGTCATGGATTACTGAAGGATAAATGCAATAATTTGATGAGATAGCTACCCTCTACTGCAGATTGAACATTCTCTCAGATTACTTGATGGTTCTACGACTTCTCTGCTATGGATTCAGCCAATGGGTACTGGCAAATTGAGTTAATACTGGAAGATCGTGCTAAATGCTCTTTTTTTCTAGTGAGGACCCATATGAAATGACTCATATACCTCAAGGATAATCAATGCCCCTGCTAATTTTCAGCGAGCTTTAGGTGGGATGCTCTGAGATTTAAGGCTGACCTGCGTCTTGTTATTCCTAGACAATAATAAAGTGATTTCAAAAAAAAATTACCAAACATTTAGCCCATCTATGAAGTGTTTTAAAGTTGGTTCAGAGCTCCTTTCTAAAGCTCAAGCCTTCCAAATATTCGTTTTCAAAGAGAAAATGAATTTTCTAGGTCACAAGGTCTCTGCCAAAGGGATTAAGCTCTTTCAGACAAAATAAAGCCATTAATCAAATGTCCCCTCCTACCACTCTTCGTGATATTCAGGTCTTCTTAGGTGTGATCAGATATTATTGTCATTTTATACCTAAATGTTCCAATCTGGCTGAACCTTTATTTCATTTATTGAAAAAAGCTATACATTTGAATGAAGCTCCGCTCAATAAAAATCCTTCAATTTTCTCATAAAAGCTATAATTAAAGCGCCTGTGTTAATTCACTCTCACTTTGATAGACATTTTGTATTGCATTAATGCTAGCAATGTAGCCATTGGAGCTACTTTATCTCAATATGATGAGGACCAAGCTGACCATCCAGTGACTTATTACAGTAAACCCTCATTAAGGCTGAATGGTATTACAGCATAACGGAATGCAAATGTCTGGTTGTAATTATGGAAAATAAGCATTTTCAACAGTTCCTTTATGGCAATCATTTTTTCTTTATTAAAACCATTATTCCCTGAGATTGTTGAAAAATATGAAATATTCTGATGGAAGGCTAGCTTGTTGGGCCTTACAGTTGCAAAATTACAAATTTTATATTACCTATTAATCAGGCTTAAACGTTAAAATTCTGATTGTTTATCCCAATTACCCATGATAACTTTGGACCCCAAGAAAGAGGAAAGGTTGTATGATTTAATTGGGTGGCCTGAACTATGGGATAAAGATTCTAAAGAAGATCAAACCTTTCTCAAGGCCATTACTATGAACACCATAAATTAAAAGGGTCTTTATATAAGAAGGTAGACTCCAAATGGTTACCCTTTCTACATCCCAATTCTAGATTTAACGCCATTATGGAGGGGCATAACCAAGTTGGTCACGGGGTTTCAAAAAGACTCACATGTGGTTGAAAAATTGAAGCTATTGGAATAGCATGGTTGCTACAAAAAAAGGCTATCAATGCTTGCCTAGTTTGTAAAAGCCATAGTGCCTCAAACCCTATTTACCAACATCAAGTAATCTCGCCTACTAAAGCTTTTGAAGTGGTAAGTATTGTTATTGTAGGCCTCATGCCCTGAGGCTTGCATGGGCATTAATATAATATTATGGTTGTCAACATCTAACTAAATAATTGAGGCCATATTAATTGCTATTCCTTTGCTAAAACTACTGCCATATTCCACTATCGCCAAATCATTACTCAATATGGGTGTCCTGTAATCCTTATGTCTGATAATGGGACTAACTTTACTTCCCAACTTTTACAAGAGTTATCACAGTTATTTAATACTGCCCAAAGGTTCATGGTTCCTTATTACCCATCAATAAATGGAGCTATTGAACGAGTCAATGGAACTTTAGTAGCATTTTAAGCAAAATGGCTTCCACTGATCTGCCCCAATGAAATACTTACTTACCTATTAATATGTTAGCTTAATGGAATAGCTATCAATAAATTATCAAAGTGTTACCATTTCAATGTATTTATGGGTGAATCTCTTTGGTTCATTGAGCGTCCAGGGTATTCTTGATGTAAGTGTTCCTGAAAGCTCTGATTTAGTTATGCAATTTTTTGGATGACAAAATAATTCACTTACAAGCTCAAGCAATGGATTCAATTGAGTCTACCACCAAAAAGGAGACTCTTATAAGTAATTAGCATAAGCCAGCCTTACCTGAATGTTATATTTAAGATTATGTTATGTATTATCACCCTTGCCCTAGCAGCCAAATGGAGAAATTCAAGTCTAATTGGTCTAGACATTATAGAGCTATATCCTTAAAAAGAATTGAATACTCTATCATACATGCTAATATGGATATAGTTGTGAATTGCATCCATACTATATATTTGTGAACTCATCCTCCTCTGCAACCAAATTTTGGGGGAGAAATTTTGGTATTTTGCCTAATTCTTCTATCTCTGATTCTTTTACTCTGAATATTCCTCTGCTGGTTGATGAGGTAGTAATTAACTATTATGATTGCATAAAGTCATCTATTATTGATCAGGCTTATTCCAATCATAAAATTATAGAAAATTTAATCTCTCAAAGATTAAAAAATCAGATCAGAAATGTTCCACTACATAACCTATAAAAATTTAATTCTTTTTAATAATAAAATTAGCCTATCCAAGAGCCAATATCAATTATAAGTTTATCAGATTACTTTGTTAGTGGAGATTCCAACAATTTAACTTTAAGACAAACCTGTCATTTTTATGTTTAATTTAACCCTTCAAAAGTAGCTTGGGGGCCCTTTAGGGCCAGCAGGACCTTGCACTCTTGGATGGGTCTTTTTTAAAGCTTCCTAAACTGCACAAAACATCATCCCCATTGTTCCTCAAGCCCAGAAAGATTATCCAAGAGAGACTTGATAGCCTGTCTGACATGAATTTAAGCTTCAGTTATAGCGGCGTCCACTTGATTCTTAAGCTAGTTCTATAAGTATGTGAGGCTCCTTTGTTCAGTAAGGTCATCTGACATCAAACTTCATTGGTTAACTACCAAATTTTTGAGAACAACACTTCAGTTTATTGCATGGAAAAAGAAGCAGATTAATAGAATTCATAGGTAGATAACAAAATGACTGGATCAGGTCTAGTTATTGCAGTACTACTTAGTAATGTAATCCTAAAATATGCATAGTGTGATGGATGGCATGGTGAATGCATTTTTATTTTATTGATCTTCTCTGATTCCTAATTTAATGGCAGGTAGACTAGGAGCTAAGTATAGTTCTTTCTTAGTTGGTGGAACATCTGAGACTCTGACCCAACTAGAACGTCCTTCAAGCACAAATATACCATCAAGCCATTGTTGTACAATTGGGCCAAGTTTGGCAATTTTTATTTGGTATCTTCTTTAGTTCACAAGGGAAACTTCACCTTAATACTCAGCCATAAACTTAAGGGTAAATGGGACTGAGATACTTACTTTAAAGTTAGCGTTGCTGACTAATGGGTAATGCTTCTAACCCATTATGATGGTAACTTTCTTATTTTGTAATACTGTTCTTCCTCTTTTATGTACTTACTATTTAACTGCAACTTGGAAGTCCTGGAAAGGAGCACCAGTTTTCTTTCAGCACTTTAGATAGCAGGGCCAAGCAAATGAACAGGCTTTAAAGCTGCTCAGAGTTAGATGTAGTTATTCTTTATAAAAATACAGCAAGGGCAAAAACAATTGGGATGGCCAGGGCTTTCTTAATATCTTCAATAATGCCCTAAAAACAGAAAGCTTATCTTAAAATTATATAAGCAGAAACAATACATCATTTATTTGAAGGTTGGGATATTTATAGGGTACTTAGATTTATCGCACTTAGGACGTTCCCTTCTATACTGATAAACAAGATTTCCTTAAACTTCAGGAAAAGGCGCATTATGAGACTATTTCCTTTACATTACTGTAGTCATTTGAAATTAATAGGGTGATCTTTTTGTCACCTTGGTCTTAGGCAATTCCAGATCTTCCTCCTTTTGTCTGCTAGTTCATAGGTTTTTGACTCTGGTAACTCGTTTTCAGAAATAAAAATATTGGTGATCTGAGTAAATTTTATTTTAACCTTATCCATTTTGTCTTTGTCCTCATTTTTGAGTTCTGAAAATGAGAACAAGTGTAAATGTATAAGCATATACATTGGCTATGCTTTGAGTCAAGATGTATACTGCTGAAGTTAATGGGATGGTATATTATGTCAGCAAAATAGCTAAATAAAAATAGACTGGACTGTAAACTTTGGTTTAAATAAACAATAAGAGCACTAATAATTTAATGGCACAGCCAATTTTTTACTTGGTTAATAGAGGAGCTAGATAAGATGTGAGGTAAATAAATGCTAAAATAATACTGAAGGTTCCCACAAACATAAACAGTTGTTAGGGAAATCTTAGGTCTAGCTGAGGCAGCCCCAGGTGGAGAGAGGGGCTTTGAAGTCAACAATACCTCTGGTAATATCAGTTGCATACCTTTGGCAGTGTCATCTATTGGGGTAGATCCCTTGGGAAAAATCGTAGCTTTCATCATATGTAGGGCTTGATGTACTAGGTAGTGGTTGCTATTAGGGCCATAGATATGGGAAGTTCTTGTGCCCAGGAGAAAATTTGTAGGCCACCAATAGAGGAGACCAGGTCATAGAAATCTACTTTTGGTGGTATATTCTGATAGGTGCTCATCTTCAGTTGCACTGAGGCCTGTTGTACTGATCGTGGTGGAAATAAATAACAAAATTCTAATCTTTATGGGAGAGTAAATTCAGTTTTCTTTTTAAAAGGCTAAAAATCAACCAGCGCTGATCCCACTCATTGGCAAACCCTTTTGTTATAAAAGTGACAAAAATAAGATTATTTTGCTTATATTTTAATTTAAAATGCTTTCACTAAGTCTGCAATAGTTGTTTTGATTTTATATCTAAAAATAAAAGGATAAGTAATTGTCAAAAATTAGGGTGAATGACTTTTGAAATTTGATTCTGAGTCAAACAGCTAAATAATTGAGAACGTAACAAAGACAATTAAGACTTATATGGACCTTCAAACTGCTGCTAATTTATTTGATTGGCTGCATACTGAGGTTATAGCAGTTGTAGAAAAAGAAAGTTGGGATTGGCTGTCAAGGCGAGTTAATTCTCTTTCTATTCATTTCACCAGATTAACCTAACTCAGAACTACTTAAAGGATGTGGTGAGATTGTAGGACAGGATTATAATCAGTAGACGTGGATTCCTCAGCAGGTAGTGATTTGTGGCTGGGTGGCATGAGGGTTTGGTGGCCTAGGCCCTGTGACAGCTCCCAAAGGTGATAGACTTCTTGGCACACAAGAGAGACATTCTTGCAGTAAGTTTGACTTTAGAGCAGGGTTTTCATGGGTTATGTTAACCTTGGCCCCTTTTCTGGAAGAGTGCTGACCCAGCGTTCGCCCACTGTGTGGTTGAGATCCCCTTTAGTATGGTGCGGGATAGCCCAGGGCTGTTAATTGCCTTTTTAAAAAAGTGAAAGAACTCTCAATCTAAAGGCTGGGTGTTGCCTCAAGACTTAAAGACCCATAGTATACACATTAGATAAATTTTATGTGGTACTTAGATTAAAGGCAAGGTTTATTTACAAAAAAAACTATTAAACAGTAGCTTAAAACCAAGCTAGGAAACCACATGGTTTAAAAGATATTAATACTCAAGACACTAAAGGAAGACTATTCTCATGAAGGAGGGAAGCTTCCCAATATTTTTTTATACTAATAATTATCATCAGTTAGGAAACTTTGTCAACTGTTCCATATCAAACTGATTAATTATCCTTATAAAACTAGACAATTGATTTGGTCTGGTATTGCACAAGTATGGTAAACTTTACCAAGCTTTTTATGAGCTTTAATCATATTGAGCCACAATTTAAACCATTTTCTGATCATTTAAATAACCACCTGAGATGAACCCAATTTTTACAGAAAAAAGATTCTCTAAAATTTTGTTCTATATCACAAAAGAATGTAAAGGTAGGCATAAGCCCAGAATTTACATTATCCCCTTTAATACTCAAGCTTGGGTTGGTTTGGATTAAGTAGACAGCTTTGTAAGTATGCAATGGATATGAAGGTAGAAGGCATAAAGGGAAGTCCAGGAGGGTGCAATGACAGGAAAGGCAAATTAAAATTGACACTGGTATCCCATATAAATCTATTATGGCTAATCTACTTTGAGGGACTAGGACAATAGTCCATTTAAAAGCAAAATTTGAAAAGCATTAGAAAGCGTTGATACATACTACAATGGCTGAACCACCATGAGAGACTAGCTGCTGAGATGGTGTAAACTTTTTAAGTTTGCTGGAAAGATTCTGTGACTGATTTGTAAGAGAAAAAGAGTGGTAGTTGTTTAAAGACAACTAGACAGCCAAGTCTTCTTTAAAAGTGGGTGTAAACCATTCAGATATAATCTTATATGCAAGTAATATATACCTCACTTTGGGTTACTTGAGAAATAGATAAGGGTAACTGATACCTTCAATTATTCAATAAAAGTAAAAATATAGATCTTTTATCTATAAACCAAGGAATATAATATTAAAGTTATAAGTTCATTTGATTAATTGTTAGATATAAAGTGCTAGTTTATGACAACATCTAGCCTGCCATTATTTTCCATGATATATTCAATCTCAATCAGGTATCTTCCTACAATCAAGGGATTTCCTGATATAAGAAATAAAGAAGCGCTAGTGTATAACAACAGCTAGCCAGCCAAGCTTCTTTATATTTTTTGACTTCAATCAGGTATCTTGATAAGCCCAAGTGATATATACCTCACTCAGGATATTTGAGAATGATTCAAGTGGCCTAAGACATGCACTTTTACAGAAGGAAACACAATAAAATACTTGAACGTCTATGGTTCAGCCTATGTCTGAATTTATTAAAAGGTGCTTGGGGCAAAAATAGAGAAATTTAGTGTTCAACCCTATAGTTATCACCTTAATAAAGATGGCATCCATTCCCAATAGTCTTAACCCTAAAGAGTTATATCAGTGATGAAAAATATCTATTTATCTATTCACCTAGAGAGTGGTTAGACTGGAAGGTAAAACTGCTTCCACCCTAATGCAGGTTTCAATTTTGAAACCTGTACTGGCTAGAAAAATTCTTGGTGAGGTATATTTGTCCCAAGGTTGACCCACCTTGAATAATGTTTTATCTATTCACCTAGTTGGCATCCACTACCAACTAGATTATGACCCTTCTGGGATGGTTTCTAAAATAGTGTGTTTCAATGACTTTAGCTAACCCCACTTATTTGACCTTTACAAGCTAGCAACCATGCTTAGGTAATATGACAAGTTGTCCTTTTACAGAAGGCTACATTACCCATGTTATAACAAGTCACTTATATGAAAAGCGTTATCAATTCTTCAGTAACTCCAACAACCATCCTTATTAGCTAGCAACCCAGCATAATTCACATAAAGAGTTTAAATGCTGACTATTTGACCAACTTTTGAATTCATTTAGAAACATTGATGGTGATTTTAGCCAACAAGTCATTAATCTGCATCAAGGTTGCAATCAAATCACAATGATGATACTTAACTGATGTCTTTTATTTGAACATCTTCAATCAATAATTATCAATTAACAATAATTCCAACATCCTTTATGGTTACTTTTTAGACAATTAAAGTAGGCTTAAGGCAGATGAATTATAGGTGTCTGTCACAGATGGATAATGTAGGCATACAAAAATCCCAACCGCTGGGATAGTGGGAAAGTATAACCTTGGTTTGATATCATAGTGAAAACCCATGAAAGGTATCCAGCACAAGGCCTGCTAAGGGACCCAAACTAAGGTAGTAAAAGTAAAATAAGGCATTACTAAAATTTGAGGTAAGTTTTTGTATTCATAAAAAACCTTTATCCATATGGGTAAAAGCTATTATAGAAGATTGAAGTTAAAACACTTTTTATAAATGGTTAATTCTTTATACCAGAGGGCATCAGAGAAAGACTTTATG
The DNA here is from genome assembly GCA_022478985.1 of Massospora cicadina. NCBI lineage: Eukaryota > Fungi > Entomophthoromycota > Entomophthoromycetes > Entomophthorales > Entomophthoraceae > Massospora > Massospora cicadina. Next base: position 46,574 of record JAKSZP010012173.1, on the reverse strand, counting down.
CATATAGGAAAGATATTCTATAATGGTTAACAAAGATTGAACTTCTATTAGATAGAACTTTTCTGGAAAATGTTTATCATATACCTGATTTTCAATTTAAGAATTGTACAATTGATTTGATCCAACCTTGTATACTAGGGTAAAATCTTCCAAGTTTTTTTAAATTAATGCTTAAGTGAGCCACAATATAAACCAGAATTTAATCATATAAATACTTTAACTCAGGTTATTAACCTGAGTCACCATAGAAAAGAGGCAGGAAATTTTTTTTAATTATTGGCCTTTGGTTATTGCAAGAATGTTGCAGTAGGTATATGCTCAACTCTTAATGTATTTATCAAATATAGTTACTTTAAATTGTATACTAGTGAAACTAATGTATACTTAAGAGAGAGTTAGTTATAAAATACTTAGCTAGATTTTAAAAATTTTATATTTGTGCATATATATGTACACATCTATAAATGAGGGCTTATGTTTTTACAGACTGCTAGAAAAACTAAAAATAATTTTGCCATATATACTACAAAATTTCCTCTAGATGGTTTTTTTGATAATAAATATCTCAAATTTAACTCTTTTAGTGTTTTTCAAAAAGTCCTTAATTATTTGATCCTTAATTTAGCAAAAAAATCTTAGCTAACGTTTACTCTTTTTACAAATACATTGTCCTTGTCTATAATATAAATATTCAGTAAATTATGAAAATAAAGATGTTTAAACAAAAGTGGATTTAAAATCTTCATTCATTATGATACATATTTTATTTTTTTAATTAATTCCTGAATGTGAACTTGGTTGTATTTTTTATTTCTATTTAACTTATATATGTATAATTTAAGTAATGTAATGCTGTATTATTCTTTTTCCTAGTATATAGCTATCCAGCTTTTTGATATCTTTGATTCACTGCCATTTTATTTATTTTTTGGATGCATATATGCATTTTTAGGATTTACATAACCCTTATTCCTTGGATATACAGTAGGACCTCCATATATCAAATTTGAGGGTTCCTAAGAAAAAAAATGATATATAGAAATTTTGATATACAGAGGTCCTGTATATATTGAAAATTTCATGAAACTTAAAAAAAATTGATAAATGGAGATTTTCAATATAAAGAAGTTTGATATACAGAAATCATACTATATATACATTTTCATATTTACATAACCCTCGTTTTTTGGACACATGTATGTTTTTTAGATTTATATACCCATCATTTCTTGGAACATATATGCATTTTTAGATTTACAAAACCCCTAGTTTTGGATGCATATATAAATCAAATCAATGAAAGGGTTAAGTAAGATAGATTAATTTGGAATTAGATATCATTCTTAGACAGGGACAAAAATTACATACTAGTGCAAAAACAAGATAATAGTATAAGTAGACTAACCCCTAAAAGGGAACAATTAATTATGACGCTCTCCACCATATATGTTGGGACTAGTATGAGTAACATTTTCTACAATACCTTAAGTATCATTTTATAAAAAATACGGTCTTAGACCTTGCATCCTAATTTTTTATACAAAATTATTACTTGGACTGCACCCCAGCATAATTCGTGAATATTTTGCCAGGTAGCTAACTAACGCAAAATTAACTATTATAAGCTATCTGCTTTTTATTTGATATCAGGACTTAAAAATTTTATTTACCTTTGGGCGGTTATATAATTTTAACTTGATTAATCAAAGTAATATAAATATAAATTTATTCATCCCCTGTTATTTATATAAAATTTAATGAATGAAGATATTTATCATTTTTTATACCATGCGAAAATACACCACCTGTGGCAATACATCTTCGATAAAGCTCTTAAAACATTATTTCACTCTATCTAAATCAGTGAACGTTTATAAGGATAGAAAGGATGAATAAGTTAGGGTTTCCACCACAACTTTATTTGTAAACGTCTGACGCTCTTATGTTGTATCGCATATGCATACTGTAAAGCCTAAGCTAGGCATGTTTACACCAAGGATTGCTCATATGCTTTTTGTCTATCAACTCACATTTTGTTAGGTTTTTATTTAATGCCTAATAGTCATTTGATCGAAACTTAACTAATAATTTGCTGTAATAATACTTAGATTAGTGATAAAAATATATAGAAACCAGTGTTTTACTCTATGATAAGTTGACACTTTAATTTGCTATCAGATATCAGCGAAAGTGTTGGTCCGAATGGAGCGAGCTATTTAACTCGTGTAGCGCTAGTCGGGTTCCCGCTATTAGAATCGAGGTTTAAAGCTTGCGTATCGTAAAAATACCAAAGTTAACCCATAATTAAAGTTACACTCCTCGGTACATTATAAACTATGCAGTTTTCAAAGGTATCTACCCTTTTAATAAAAATATAAAGGACAAGTGGTCGCTAAGAACTCCTTCGGCTTAGAGTTAAGCTTTTAGCTGGTTGAATTAATCAGTTCAAAGTTTTTTAAATTTGATACAAACAAAATGCTGTTAACTAGGCTAAGTATTCGTTGACCTTCACCCAAGTTTAGTTGAAACTCAACAGAGTCTCGCATAAAAGAAAGATAAAAAATCTAGAGTTTAAGTATAAATTACTTTCATCTAAACGAAAGGCTCTAACTTGGCCAAGTATGAATGAGATAAAGCTTGATGGCTTATATTCCCTTCAACTAATGAGAAATACAAGGGAAAATTAATAGTGAACTATTCAGAAAGTTAGCCATACTTAAAAATAAAGACTAAGCTTTAAAATTTGTGGTAGTGATCAAAAGTTAAAAGTAGACTACAGCGTAAAAATTTGTTTATTTCAAGCAGGCCAACCCAAGGACGGACACTAACAACTATGAAACGTGAGATTTATAAATTTTAGTAAATATTAAGTTAGGTTTTGACTTGAATGCAAAAAAATAAACATAACTGAGGAATACATCGACAAAGTTCTTCAAGTTATAAAAAATATCGATTTAAAATTGTTAGGCAATTATTGTCTATAGATTACTGAATTTAATCCTGTTTAAGTTCGTTGCAGACCTCGGCAGCAGCATCTTGGCGCGGCCTATATAGCTGTCGATGATAGGAGCGGCCTTGGCAAGAAGGTTGCATAGGCACTTTTTGTAATGATCTCGGCACCCTTATTTAATTAGCAGATGGTTAATGTAACTGGCTTACTCTGAAGTAATTATGGAAAAGCCAGACAAGAAAGATGGACTTTGCCAAGTAGTAGAAAGGAATCCAGTGCAGCAGGTAGTCACTGAAATGCTCAAGGATGTGGAGAAAGCCATACACACACCTTGATATTAAGTTAAATGAAAAGGATTTACCAGTAAGTTAGCCACTGAGTATCATCATCTTTGTTGGCGGTCTCGAGCGCCTTGAAGGAAGCATAAGCTAATTATTAGCAACATCAAACAATAGAGTTTACCTGGGTAGATCCACCCGAGCAGGCTGGATAGGAGGCCACCGGCGCAGTTGATGATAACCATCAAAGTAAACACACCAATAGCAGAGCCGACAAGGTACACCTTGTTGATGCCAGTGAGAGCTTCGAGGCGAACAAAAATGGGATAATGAGAAAGTTCTTTATCGCAGATGTCGCGATAATGCTTAATCTTTGCGACCTGTTTCTCTGAAAAAGACATTGCAACTACTGTATGATGGGCTGTGAAGTAAAGTTAATATTAAACTTTGGTTACATCCTTTATACCGGATTCTACAGTTCTTCCGCTTGTCCATCAACTTTGCCCAAAGCGATTTTGATTTAACTTTTGATGATCAAACCGAAACATTTCAAGTATAAAAGTTAAATAAAATTTTTACCTGCAATCAATTGCTCTTGACTGTATTATTCGTAATAGTGTAATGGCTAACCATTCTATATTCTGAATAAAGTGGTAGATTGCCTCGTATGGCAAACTTCAGCTTATTTCTTACTGCTTTCACAAACGGGCCCAATAAATCGACTATTAATTGAACTGGTCCACATATCTATATTATAACTATTCTATCCCCATCTTACGTATAGGGTCCACTACGGCTATATTCTGCAATAAAAATCCATCTTCCACTGGTCAAAAACATGCTCATGGACCATCTAGTACTAAAAAAAACATGCTCATCATCTATTCCATCAATAATTTATTAGGCCAAATTCTCACCTATTCTAACTTAATTCCCACCAAATAAACTACTCAATTCAACCCCAAATCGCCATCTATTACAAGTTATCATAGCCCAATCCTATATTTTACCCAGGAACTATATCTTCTTAGCAACCTTTTAACTTCCAAGTCCCTGTAGTTAGTAAAATTATCCTTCAATTACATTTGAATTGCTGATTACTACCCACAAATTAGTACACACCAAAAGTATCATAAATTGACGCTGAGTTATTGGTTGCTTGTAAATTAAAGCTATAGGATAGAACGTTTTACTGAATATGCAAATGTCTGATGAATGTTAAGCCAATAACAAAGATACAAGCCTGTAACTTAACAAAGTTTTACCAGATTTTAAAGTCTTTTTAAAAATATAGATATTTACCATCTTTCACTTTATTATCAATATACTAAACAAAATATAGTTTCTTAGCTTCTTTATTCTCATCAATATTATTAGCACTTGATATTTAATAAGTACATATGTGCTTGAAACATATGACACCTATAGATAATTTATTTTTAGTATCACTTATATATAAGTAAGCTAGACTTTTCTATGAGGGTAAGTCAAAAAGTAAAGGCAAATTTTATTTTCCCTGCTGCAATGGATGGCAGCACTGACTGAACAATGATATATCACAACTCAAAGTTTTTTTGTTCTTTAGCTGTGTTGTTTCAGTGCTCAACTCCATTTGTAGTGATTTCAGGGCATTTTATTATGAGTGCCCTGTTGTCCATGTACACCAAGGAAGAAATGAGGGGAGTGGTACATTTTCTGCACTCTGAAGGGACTAAACCTGTGGAGATTATTTGCAGAATGCAGCAGCAGTACGGTGAGAGCTGTCTTAGTGAACACAAAATTTATGAGTGGATAAATTGCTTTAAAAAATAGTCATGTATCTATCTGCAATAAAGAGCATTCAGGTAGGCCATCCACTTCAAAGATGGACAAGAATATTGAGACAGTTGAGAGAATGATTCATGATGATTGTTATGTCAAAATTGATGATATTGTGCATGTGTTGAATATTAGCCACAGTTCAGCAGTTGCAATCATCCATGAATCACTAAATTATTGCAAAGTGTGTGCTCATTGAGTACCACATTGACTGACAGACCAGCACAAACAGAAACATTTGGAAATTTTGAAATCACATTTAAGGTATTTAGAAGAGGAAGGAGAAGAGTTTCTCAGTTGCATAGTAACTGTTGGGGAGATGTGGGTCCATCACTTCAAACCACAGAGTAAGTGGCAGAGTATGGTATGGAAATATCTATCCTCACCTACAGCAAAAAAGTTCAAAAGACAAGTTTCTGCAGGAAAGTTGATGATGACAGTATTTTAGGATATAAAAGGTCCACTTCTAATTCATTACACTCCTAAAGGTCAAACAGTGAATAGTGACAGCTACTGTGAGCTACTGGGAGTTCTGAAACCCAAAATCAAAATAATGAGGCAAGGAAAACTTTCAAAAGGTGTGCTTTTGCTTCAGGACAATGCCCATCCTCATACTGTGGGGAAAATGATCTAGTGCATTCAAGATCTTGGTTTTGAGCTGCTGGAGCATCCACCGTACAGTCCTGACCTAGCTCCAAGTGATTTTCACCTTTTTTGTCTGATGAAGGAGCACCTGCATGAATCCAAATTTTTGTCAGATGATGAGGTTATGGAGGTGGTGTGCAAGTGGCTGTTCATGATGCCACAAATCTTCTTCCAGGACAGAATTACAAAGCTTGTTAAGAGATGGACCAAGTGCATAGAATTGAGGGAGATTATGTAGAGAAATGATGTTACTTGTCATCTTGTTTTCATAATAAAAAGTTCCTCTTTAAAATTTGCCTTTACTTTTTGACTTACTCTTGTATATTGATAATTTTTAAATTATAGCCCTTTTTATTCTATCAAAAAAATAATTGATCAAATAATGGCACATAAATCAATAAATTATATATGTGCTTAGCATGTATAGACATAAACTCATGAAAGCTTTTAAGGTTCTCAGACATTTAATCTAAGTAATAAACAAGCCATACCTTAAAGTTTAAAGCAGTTGTGTGGATAAAGCCTCAGGATAAAAAAATCTACTACTTAGCTAGTTTTTAGATTATAAACTGCATATAGATAAAGTAAATTAATGTTTTATAGGTTAAAAAGGTTGATGAGATTAGTATAATTAACAGATGTAAAATTTAGTCTTAAGATATCCTTACTGAGGTTCTGAACTAAAAAAAGAAATATATTAGACATTATATTGTGAAAATGAGAATTTCTACCAAATATTTGTAAATTATAGGTCTGAGTATATGTTTATTAGGCAAACATAAAACTCTATATCACCACATATTTTAAATTCTATGCTTGATTCTATTAGATACAAGAAATCCTAAAAGGCCAATTGTAAGACCTTATTGAGACAAAATTACTTTTAGAATAAAAGGTTTATATATAAAAGGTGTAGAACTGATAAAGATAACTATAGCACAAATGCTTAGTAAATAGTCACTACTATTAATTTATCTTTTACTCATTATATTTTCTTCAATAGTGCATATTTTACTGATTTTACAGAAAATTTTTACAATTCATAAATCATTATAGATTAGACTTAAGCAGCTTTTGCTTAACTCAGGTAAAGCCTTTATAAACTATTTGATTTAAATATATTAACAGATCATTAGTGAAAGGAAAGAGGATTATAAAAGTTTTTTTTTTTGCACTTTTGGTTTATAAACCAAACAGAACAAAGCATAAAAGAAATAAAACAGCTTTATATGTGATTGTTCATTGAGTTAAACATGAGCTCTGAAGCAAAACACATATAATCTGAATATGAATAGAGGAACAGCAATCCCTAAAGTTTTAAAAACTTTATTAGAATTTAGTAAATCTTATGTATTGATAGCTGCAATATAGACTAATAAAGGTTGATAAATTTGTCTATTTTTAATCTTTATAAAACAATTGAGTTATGCAAAGCATTTTTATTTATCTAAGTCACAACAATAAAGTTTTTGGAACAAAGCAACCTTGCAAACTCTAAAAAAGAAATAAAATTTAGAGGTACTAACTACTTATCTTTAACCTTAAGTATAGTATTCTTGAAAAGTAAATAATCTCTAAAAAAGGTCCCAAACTATATTGAAGAATTTTTAGTAAATAATTGACTATAAGAAATTATATCCTAGACAATGTTTTTACTTTTTTATAAAATTATAATCTGCTAAACTTAGTCATTTTAGTTACCTCATAATTTGTGAGCCTAAGGGTTTTGTACAGTATTTTTCAGGTAATTTTCTATGCTGTTAGGTCACAGGAATATCTTAACTGACAAGTATGCTGAAACCCACTTCCTATCATGACCCTTAGGATCTTCAATATGATTAATAAACCCAATATTATAATTCTTGCCTTGGGTTTCCTTGGTCTTCCTTGTGCACTCAACGCTATAAGTTCTAAAATTATTTGTGACATTACCTCTTTATTAGATGGGGCTCCACACCACCAGAAGGATTATCTTCTAAAGCATAAATCTTATTGAGAGCAGGTACTTTCATGGATGAAAGTGAACCTTGGGTAGTAAGACTCACCACATTAGGGAACTTTTTAAGAGATTTGCAAACCTGCTCTGGTGTGTTGACACTGTCCTTTAAAATATCCAGCTGTTTTCTGTTTTATTATAAACGTTTCATGATACAAGTTACTAAAGGCAGTGTTTGGGACTGTAAGTCCTGGGGAGCAACCCCTAAGCCTGAACAGGTAGGAGTTCCCCTATAGAACCAAGGTGGTCCCAAAGTTGGTGGCTGTTTCTCTCACCAGCAAGGACGCTTTGCCCCATGGAGTAGATGATAGGTGGGTCACAGCCTAACCTCTGAATGTTTCTTTCACTATGGTCCTTCTACCGCTAAGATATTTTTTTAGTACTAGATGGTCCCAACCCAAGGGGGGATTCATCGATGTTCTACCGCTAAGATATTGTTGAGATGGACATGGGGATTGAGAAAGGCATTAGCAGATGACAGGGGATGGGACCTGACTCCAGGATGCCCCCTCTTACAACGCAGTAAAGAACATAAAATTGGTATAATTATCCCTAAGGGAAGTAAGTTTATTTTATTATGAAAAGTCAGGTAAATCTACTTTGAGCTCAACAACTTTTCCACTTTTTCAACTCTTGGGTTGTAAGACAATGTTGTCCTCAATAGATTCAAGCTTTGTAAATCCATTAAATTTGGTTTGGAATTGAATCTACCAATCTGGCTCTTAGCATGTCCCAAACCCCTCTAAAAATCCCATTTGGCTGTCAAGCCATGATTGAGTTGATATTATTTTAGGATAAGATCAGACAGAAAAGCCAAGAAAGTAATGAGATGATCCAGAAAGCTAAATTTGACCCCCAACATTAGTAATTGTATGTTAGTGCTTAACTCCTTGGATTATGATGCATTAGGTATTGATTGACCCTTAAGCACCACATTCACTTCTTAAGTAGTTTATAAGGCAGCAGGTCCAGTTAGTTCATGCTATCAGTAGATTTTTCTTTGCAGATTTATTATGTTAAACTATCAAGTTCAAAATTTTATTCTATATAAATTTAGTCCCAATATACCTTTCCAGCTCTTGGGAGTTACAGCTCAGTGTGGAAAGTTTACTCCTTCATATAAACATACATCCATGGGTGGCTATACCTTTGTTATTATGGGTGGTGCTTTGTGTGGTTTCTCACCTGAAATAGCTGCCCAGTCTTATTTTTAAGCACATTACATGACATAATAGACTTTTTCTTATTTTTTCCCACTCCACCCTTTTCTGTGAATTGTGTGATGCATTGGGATGGATTTATAAACAGAATCTGAAACCCTTGGTTCACCTAGTGAGGTATTGGTGGGCGCCGTGTTCATTAACTCAGAGCTTCTATGTTGTTATAGGAGATCACCTTAAACTCTTGCCATAGTAAAGCATCCAACAGTATCAAGTTTTTAGGTGGTTAGTTAAGTTGTTGCAAATCCAAATGTGACTCATTGACAGGTCACAAGTTTTGGTGTTATTTCTTCTGATTATATTTTTCTCCCCTATCCCAGCAATGATGTGCTCAAGTGTCCAATTTCTGTTTTCTGATGCAGAAACTAGTGTGTAGTTTATGGCTTTAAATCCACCCATTTCTATCTTATCCATGACACAACTGGCAGAGAGGGAAGCAAACCCTGTGACTGAGGAGACTGCTTCTCTTTCCAACGGTAAGCCAATGGATATTCCTGTAATTTCCTCATCACAGCCAGTTATCTCCCATTAACTTACATATAAACAAGATCCTTTTCAATTATTGCCAATTTTAATTCAGTTGGGGTCTCATAAGGCTATATTGATGCCCTCTTAGATACTGGTGCAATTGGGAGTTTCTGAGTATAAAAGTATTGCAATATCTAGATAAGGATCTTAAATTTGGGTCATCTGTTTTGGGCTACTTCTGCTCCAGTGTCTTGCTATGAGGTGAGATGTTTGTTTCATCTATAGTGCACAAGTTCTGTTTCCATAACCCTTTTACCGCGGGACCAGATTAATTATTTCTGGTAATTTCTGGATAGGTTGGTGGCATCGCCAATAGGTGAATAATGATTTAGACTCTAATCATTTGTCTTTTGAGAGTATCCACTTATGTGAAACTCCTCTTATTGATACTTTCTACCAGCTAATGATGTTGGGCTCTCTCTAAACCCCCTCTATTACTGATTTATGACCCAAATTTTTTTTCCAAGTTGTTAGATTACAAGGATATTCCAATATGGAGAAGGCCAATTGTCTCCCGCTACAATCTGAGTATATTTTGGATTTTCATCTGATGGTGGATTTGATCAACATAAACTGCCAGTTGTACCTATATGCTGAACAAGAGGAGAAATCCTTGGAAGCATGGTTGGAAGCCATTCTACAGAAGGGGTGGATCTTACAGAAATCTTCCCCTATTGCATCCCCATAGTTTTAGCACAGAAGGCTGATGGAACCTTGCGGCTATGTGTAGATTATGGCCATATGAACAATATTATTGTGCATGACCCTTATACTATTATTAAAGCAAACCATCAGCTATAATGAACGGGTTTGCGCCAATATCCCGAAAGGGAATTGGGAAGTAAGAGCCATATAACTAACTCTACTAGGAACCAACCCACCTGAGCCAATCCCCAAACCCATCTGCCAAGTTCCACCATTTCCACAAGCTCTTGGATTCCTGTCCACACGCTGCAGGAAGATGCCGAGTAACATGCCAACGCCACACCATGCCCACTATTGGAGCCCATGCCTTTGATCTGATATTATTTTTAAATAAAATATTGACTTCAAATTGCAACCAAGTTTTTGTTGGAATTATATGTTATTGTAGAAGACTCAACTGGCTATTCAAGACAGTCCATCCTCAAATATATAGTATTTGCAAATGTAAAATAGACTTTTCACTATGCCAAGCTCCCCTGAATTGTCCAGCACTTATGGGCAATGATTTCATTTCCCATGGAATCATTGTCTGAAACGCCCATAAGACTGGTGTCATTTTGACTTGAATACAATTTGGTTTTGGTCTGTCAAATTCCCCTCGCTCCAATTCGCTTTTATTCAGGTTTTCTCTTATTAATTTACTATTTAGATCTAGTATTAACTAATATGTAGCAATGTACAGATCAGGTACCACCTTATCCGTTACATCACCCCTCTGTGAAGATCAGAATCCCTGGGACATTCCTGGACACTGCACACCAACTCCTCCCATTTGCCACGTCATCTCCTCCTTCAGATGTCCTTTCCACTTCACTCATGCATGCAGCCAACCCTTCGCCCTTTCCCCAAACTCTGGATCCGGTGCTCTGCACTGATCTGCCTGTCACTTCTGGTGGGCTTCCGCCTGTTCCAAACAGCCCCATAATTTATTATTGGTATCCATCTGGACACATGCCATCCCATCCAGCCCTTGGTATGCTCCATCAACAGCTCCTCCAGACGCTCCTTATGGATTCGCCTGTTGCTTCTGGTGGGCCACCGCCCACCCCAAACTTCCCTGTAGCTCCCCCTCAGTATCCGCCAGAGCACATGCCACCTTGTCTGTCTCCTGGCGCACTCTGTCCGTGGCCCTTCTGGATGCTCCTCGTGGATCTGCCTACTTCTTTTGTTGGGCCACTGCCCGCTCTGCACTTCCCCATATATTTTTTCAAAATCTGCCATGGCTAACGCCACTTCATCCACCCCCCCAGTACACCTTATCCACAGCTCCTTTGGACACCTTTTGGGTATCTGCCTGCTGCTCCTGATGGGCCACTGCCCGCGCCATACTCCCCCATCAATGCTCCTTGAGATCTGCCATGGTCTGCGCCATTTCATCTGCCCCCGGTACACTTCCTCCCCAGTTTCTCCTGACACTTGAGCCAACCACGCCCAACACTTCACTCACAATACTTCTTTTGGATCAGCGTTGATCCATTCCTTTCCTTTCCAAACATCCACCTCCTTCCGCTCACAGTCAGTCCATTCCTCCCCTTCTGAAACATTCACCTCCTTGAACTCACAATCAGACCATTCCTCCCCTACCAGAACATCCACCTCCATCCACTCATGGCTGAACCAAGAACAAGTTGAGTTGAGTCTAATGTAATGAACAGGTTCGCGCCAATATCCCGAAAGGGAATCAGGAAGTAAGAGCCACATAACTGACTCTACTAGTAACCAGCCCACCTGAGCCAATCCCCAAACCCATCTGCCGAGTTCCACCATTGCCACGAGCTCTCAGATTCCTGTCCACACGCTGAAGGAAGATGCCAAGTAACACGCCAACGCCACACCATGCCCACTATTGGAGCCCATGCCTTCAATCTGATATTTCATTTTTAAATAAAATATTAACTTTGAATTGCAACCAAGCTTTTATTGGATTTTAATGTTATTGTAGAAGACTCAACTGGCTATTCAAGACAGTCCATCCTCAAATATATAGTATTTGCAAATGTAAAATAGACTTTTCACTATGACAAGCTCCCCTGAATTGTTTAGCACATCTCAGGTAATGATTCTATGGGAAATGGAATTATCATCTGAAATTCTCATAAGACCGGTGTCATCTTGACTTGGATATAATTTGGTTTTGGTCCGTCGAATTCCCCTTGCTCCAATTCACTTTTATTCAGGTTTTCTCTTATTAATTTACTATTTGGATCTAGTATTAACTGATCTGTAGCAATGTACAGATCAGGTACCACCTGATCTGTTACATCAGAAAGGTTATTGCCAAGTACCAGGTATTTTCTAAGTTAGACTTATTGAAAATAAATTAAATCAGGGTTGCAGAGGGTCAGGAGTGACTCATGGAAATCATCTCAAAAAGGGTAGATTATGGTTCAAGGTAAAGCCTTTTGGGTCAAAAATGCATCCTTAATGTTCCAAAAAATGATTTATGATATCCTGGTCAACCTGCGCTTCAACTGTGTGATAGCTTGTATTAATGACACCTTGTGAACTCACCCTATAAATAGAATCATGAAAAAGACCTTAAAGCGGTGTTGTCTGCTCTTCAGAAGGCAGACTTGTATGTCAATCCCGCCAAGTGTGGATTCTTAGGGAGAAATCATGTTCCTGGGGAACTTGGCTATAAAGAAAGGTATGCAATTCCATATTGAAAACTCAAAGCTATCCTTTATTGGCCACCCCTTCAACCCAGAAGCAACTGTGCAGCTTGTTGAGCACCTTTATTTTCCTCAGAAATTTCTCTGGAGCAATCTCAGCTGTTAACTCCTCTCCATTCTCTAAGGGAAAAACGTTCTTTTCACATGGACAGATACCTGTAAGCAAGCTTTTGATGGCATCAAGGGGGTTTATTTCTTTTTCTGCTAAGCATCAATTTTTGAAAATCAATTCAGCCTTGAAATTTAGCTCCGCTAAAGAGTTTTATGAAAACTATTAGCAAATATGGTGAGAAACCCCGCAAAAGAACCCACGGGCTCGGCCAAATGAGCCAGCACTACCCCAAACAAAGCAACCCTCGGTTACCCACCTCAGGGTCAACCAGAATAACCCGCTCTCAAGCAGCAGCCGTGAAAGCAGGCACCACCCCCAACCTGGAGCTACTTCAACTAGCGCCAGTTCACCTGATCGCACTTCTGCAACCTGCACGCCCAACAGCTCTGTGTGCGCTGCCTCCCACAAACCCGCTGGGCCCCCTCCAACCAAGGAGGCCATCACCCACGCTGTTTTAATGGCGTCTGCTCAGTAGAATGCAACTCAGCCCATCCAGGCATTCACCTCCCCCATTGTGTCAGCTAATTCAGCCCCAACTATTATTGCTGACGCCGTGTTTCTGGCTCCCCCCATAAGGGGCGATACCCAGCTACCTGGCCCTAAACCCTCGGATGTAAGGTTGGATTATCCGCACATTCTGGTTCACTAAGCACCAAATTGGGACAATCTACTCTTCCCAATGTGGATTCAAATGGTTCAGATTTTGGAACTTCACACCAGTTCCAGTCTCACCCGTCCCATTTAAACCCCATAATTGGCACTTCTCAAGTCAGCACTTTATCTCCATATGCTGAAAACGACCAATTTACAAATCAGCCAGTGAGTTTTGCCCACGAAATCACAGCAAATACTCGGGCTGAATTTACCCAAATAGATTGGGATGGTGATGAAACATCGCCCTCCTCCCAATTGGCTGGAGTTAATTCCAATCTGGGTGGGCCTCCCCAATTTAGCGAGGCCCAACAATCTGCCCCTCAATTCAATATAACGCCTGCAACTGCTGTAACATTCCAGCAACAGGGGAACTCCACAAACTTGTCCAAACCACCAGCTCGCATTCAACTCGCAATTGCAGCCCAAAGCAAACACAAACGTACCAAAGGAGCCACTGGGCGTGGTAAAAACCTCTGGCACCAACGCTACCCAAAGCTGATCCCCTTGAAGTGGCGTTTATTGCTGATGTTAAGAAGAAATGGGCCAAAACTAGAGCGCAAAAAGCTCTACCTAGCTCAACCCTCTCCCACGCAATTCACCTTTATTATGGGCATAACCCCGTTGAATTCTATACAAAGGATTACTTCTCATACTTTGCAGCAATTGCGGAGACATTCCCAATTAACACCACCATCCATGAATCAGTGGAGGGCCACTATATCGATGTGGGCTTAACTGAAGCGGCCCTTGCTGACCATGCTACCACCCTCCAGGTCATTATTCCGCGTGGATCTCTTCGCATCTCCCGCACACGCTCTCACCTGGAGAATATTTTATGGGTTACTTTTTCCAACCTACCAACGACTGTTGATCCTGAGTCTCTTAAACTAGCGCTCCATCGTGGTTTAATGGAGTTTGGGTCTGTTCTTTCAGTGGACTTTAGCGTCCCCTCTTACTATGATCCCACTCAAAGAGCTCGCACTGCTAGGGCGTCGTTCATCCCCTCCCCCACTGTATCCCGCAACATTGAGGTTATTCCTCGTGTGGCAGTAGTTGGGGCATGCCCTGAGATCTTTTTTGTTGACCCTGATCCGCGCCCCCGGTGTTCATGGTGTAACGCCCTTGGACACCTGTATAGTGGCTGCACGGCTCAAAAACAAGCCCTCTTAGCCACTACCCAGGGGCCTAAACCAGGCCAAAAACGATCCCACGTGGCCGCAGCAGCAATTTCACAACCCACACAATGGGTTCCCGTTCAAGACCTGTCCCCTGAGGCCTTACGCCTAGCAGTTGAAACAGCTAACCCCACTATTGGTACGGGATACCTTTGCACTCATGCCCCCCTTCCAGTGGGCACCCCTCCAATCTCCCAGAGTCAACTCCCTCTCTCACCAAGCGCAAGGCATCTCCCACAGGGCGCCCCTCATCAGCCACCCCCACTCAGGGCTCCGCGGCACCCCCACCAACCTCCACCAGAAATTTATCACATTAGCCCTCAGCTCCCAATGGAGCTATGACCGCCAGCATGGACTGGCAACCCGCGGCCTGCGGTAGAAGTGCCACCTCAAAGAGTCCTACCCCAACCCACAGTCCATTTCGTGCAGCTCCTTTGCAGTGTTAGAGGAAGTGAATAAGGACTCAGACTCATCAAATGGGGACACCGCGGAGGTCGCCTTTGAGCACCCTCAGGTCCTTCCCCTGCAACGGAGTGGGGGCAGCATCTTAGGCTGGCTAACTGGGCCCTCCTCCCCCCACCCTCTCCTTCCCCTCAGAAACCTCGACGCTCCTCACGGATTGCAGCTGATAGTCAAGCTAAAGGACTCAAAAACTAGCCGCCTCACAGCAGCAGGTTTAAGCGCTGGCAACCCCCCAGGACATGAAGGGGAACTGCTATGAGTCCCCCGGCAGCACCCTGGCCCTGCAATCCATCAACGCGAATGGGTTGCAGGACTTTAAGCGGAGAGCCCGCCTCCTCCGCAACTTCAAGTCAGCACAAATTGACTCGCTGCTGTCCAGGAGCCCCATATCCTCCCCCAAGAACAATCTGCATGGAATGAACAGTATGGAGGCAACTCCTTCTGGACAAACCATGCCGCCCTTATTGTTTTGAATCACTGGGTTATAAACCAATTCTTTTTCACAATATCTAGGTGGCCGCCTCATACTGGCCAAACTCACCACTCCTGACTTCTCTTTCTTCGCTGAAAGCATCTACCTGCCTAATGCAGGTCAGAGCAAACCGGCTCTTGGAAGAGCTCATCCAACTCAATCTCCCACGGAATAAAGTCCTCTTGGGAGATTTCAACACAACCATAAGTCGCGTCCGTGACTCTTACCCCCTGCAGCAAAGGAACGCCCTGGATCAAGTCGCCTCCAGGATTTCCTTCACCTGAGTGGCTTTATAGATGCGCTTCCACCCTCCGCGTCTGGCCTAGGTTTCATGACTAGGATCCAGTATGATGGAGAAGCTTTCCAGTCAGCGTCACGCATATATATGGCACTGATTGGCCCCCTGCTAATTGGCCGCGTCTCCTCTCCCATCTCTTTTGACAACCATCTGAGTGATCACAGGTCGCTCACCGTTGTCCTCACCACCACGCTTAGACCGTCACATAGGTTCTGGCCTAGGGTTGCCCCAGCTCTTCTCAACAACCCCTTCACTAAGGAGAAGCTGTCTATGACCATCCAGGAGACTCTCACCTCCCCCACCCCACCTGCTTGACCACAAGGCTAGTTGGGCGGTGACCAAGGAGGGCATCACCCGCGTTGCTTACAACTGTGCCAAAGCCCAGATGACTGCAGCTCGCGCCAGAGTCAAAAGGGCGGAAGCCAGAATCAGACATCTGGAGCGAAACTGCCAGCCTTCGCCCTCTCCTAGATGGTTGGAAGACTGGGAAGCGGTGCAGGAAGCACTCCGCTTGGAGCTCACACTGCAGGAAGAATGGGCAGCAAACTTTACAACATCTCATTACTATGCTCAATGGGAACGCCCCACCCGCTTCTTCTTTCAGAAACAGAAAGCCCAGTCAACAGCGCAGGATATTACTGCACTGAAGATTGGCACTACAACCACTTCGGATAAGAAGGAAATCACGCAGTAACTACACCGCTTCTACTCCAGCCTCTTCCATGCCACCCAGGTGGACCCATCAGACATCCAAGACTTCCTGTGGTGGGCTCCAGAGCCGCCCATTGACCCACGGGCTGATGAGGCTCTACTGGCGCCTATTTCCATCCAGTAGGTGATGAAAACCCTTCTGAAATCCCCACGGCTTAAAGCCCCAGGCCCAGACGGAATACCCTTTGAGGTGTACCTTCTGGAACCTGCGGTGATAGCCATAACCCTCCGCGACCTCTTCGCTGCACTCTTGGTGAATGGCGAGGTCCTCCCCAACTCCAGAGGCTCAATCACGACCCTCATTCACAAGAAGTCAGACCGTGAAAACCTGGCAAACTGGCGCCCCATAGCGTTGATCAACACAGAACACAAGCTCTTCATGAAGCTTCTGGCCAACCGCATCACCAAATGGGTGTCACCTCGCCTCTCCCCATCTCAGCACAGTTTTATTCCGGGGAGGTCATTATGGGACAACTATAATGACCTTCACGTGACTTTGACTGCTAACTCTTGTAAGGTGAATGGCTTTGTGGCTCTCCTGGATATGGAGAAAGCATATGATCGGGTGGCCTGGAAGTATATTGATGCTTCCCTGGCCCGCTTCCATCTCCCTCCCACAGCTAGGCGCTGGATATCAGCGCTCTATGACCAGCTCCACACCAGAGTCCTGGCGCCAATGGGTTTTACAGTGGCAGTATCAGTTGGACAAGGTCTCCAGCAAGGGGACCCCCTGAGCCCTATCCTTTTTAACATCACCCTCGACCCCCTCTTGGCCTCCTTACAGGACAAGCTAACAGGGATTCTGGTCCCAGGTAAAGCCCCCACCCTCACCATGGCATTTGCAGATGACACCGCCATTGCATATGGCTGCCCTGGGGATGTTGCACTCGCTGCTGTGACCATTGAGAGGTACACCAAGGCGTCCAACGCCATGGTCAAACCTCCAAGACAACAGTTGTACAGGTCGGCTCCACCACCTTCACCCACCATTTGGTATTGAACCTGTGCGCGGTACCTTCTGTCACCTGGGCATTCTCACCAACCAACAAGGAGTTGCGCTAAAAGACAATGAGGACTTGCTCCTTACAGCAGTTAACTCCAGGATTGCCAGCTGGAACCGGTGGCACATCACCCCCCAGGGTCGAGCTCTGATGGCCAATGTGTTCCTCCTCTCCAAATTCTGGTTCCTAGCGCACGTCTGCCCATTTACAGATGCCTTTCTATACGCGGCTCAATGTACTCCTCCGCTGTTGGATCTGGGGCTCAAACCATCCACCAATGGCCCTCTCAACCATTGCCTGACCCTGCAATGAAGGGGGCCTAGGGCTTCTGGACACGAGATCCCATGCCACCACAATCTTCCTGAAGTTCCTATGGCCGATTGTCTGCTGGGACGCGACCCCCATGCCCCAATGGGCGCCCGCCCTCCGCCAGTCAGTGTCAGCAGCTCTGGGTCTTCCTAGAGCATCTCTGACCTCATTAGGGGAGTGGCTCACAAACCACCCAGGCCATCGCCTGAAACCATCCTCATCCCCCTACTGGAACCAGGCTCTCCTTGCCCTGAATCGAGTAGGCGCACGGATCCACCATGCCTTCCCATACAGAAGGGAAGGCCCTGGCCTCAGCCCCCGTCGCCATGCAATTGTGCACAATGGACAAGTTGTCACAACTCGCCTCAACCCCCAAGATCGTCCTCCCATCCGCCCAAGACTCCTTAAGCTCCTCCCTCCGTGAGATTCGACCTTAAGGAATTGTGGAAGGACGTCTATCACCCCATCCTGTCAGCAAAGGTGTCCAACACCTTATGGAGGGTGCTCCACTGTTCATACAGGACAGGGGACCGGACTGGCCCTACCTTCCAGCACCAAAGCTGCCCCCACTGTGTGGAGCCTATTGGCTCCCACCTCCATCATTTTTTCACCTGTCCAGGTGTCGCCGCATTTTGGACAAAGGCCCGCGCGCTCCTCCATGCTCAGCCCTGGTCTGGACACCCTGTGCAAGACCTCATGTTCGAGCAGACGCTGCCTGGTTGCCACCAACCCCTTCGTGTCATCGCCTATGCCACAGCCATCTGAACCATCCATAACTCCTTCCTTCGTGCTGCCTTTGACCAGCAGGTGTGGACCCTTCCACACATGATCACCCACTTTCAGGTACACTTTGAGATGGCCCTGAAGGTCTGCACTATGTCGCCAACCCTCCCCCAATCAGTTGTCACTGCAGCATGGCTCTGGCGCGCAAACCCCCTCCCTTTCTCGATGCCTCCTCCCTCCCCCCTCCCTCGCCTCAGGTGTGTGTGTGTGTGTGTGTGTGTGTGTGTGTGTGTGTGTGTGTGTGTGTGTGTGTGTGTGTGTGTGTGTGTGTGTGTGTGTGTGTGTGTGTGTGTGTGTGTGTGTGTGTGTGTGTTTTTGGTGTGTGTGTGTGTGTGTGTGTGTGTGTGTGTGTGTGTGTGTGTGTGTGTGTGTGTGTGTGTGTGTGTGTGTGTGTGTGTGTGTGTGTGTGTGTGTGTGTGTGTGTGTGTGTGTGTGTGTGTGTGTGTGTGTGTGTGTGTGTGTGTGTGTGTGTGTGTGTGTGTGTGTGTGTGTGTGTGTGTGTGTGTGTGTGTGTGTGTGTGTGTGTGTGTGTGTGTGTGTGTGTGGTGTGTGTGTGTGTGTGTGTGTGTGTGTGTGTGTGTGTGTGTGTGTGTGTGTGTGTGTGTGTGTGTGTGTGTGTGTGTGTGTGTGTGTGTGTGTGTGTGTGTGTGTGTGTGTGTGTGTGTGTGTGTGTGTGTGTGTGTGTGTGTGTGTGTGTGTGTGTGTGTGTGTGTGTGTGTGTGTGTGTGTGTGTGTGTGTGTGTGTGTGTGTGTGTGTGTGTGTGTGTGTGTGTGTGTGTGTGTGTGTGTGTGTGTGTGTGTGTGTGTGTGTGTGTGTGTGTGTGTGTGTGTGTGTGTGTGTGTGTGTGTGTGTGTGTGTGTGTGTGTGTGTGTGTGTGTGTGTGTGTGTGTGTGTGTGTGTGTGTTCTTAGGAGCCCAGGCGTAATTCAATAAACATCGATGAATCCCCCCTCAGGTTGGGACCATCTAGTAATGAAAAAGGGGGTTTATTTCTGCTCCCATGCTCAAGCACGCTGGTCTTCTCAAACCCTTTATTGTGGCA
This sequence comes from Massospora cicadina, assembly GCA_022478985.1. NCBI lineage: Eukaryota > Fungi > Entomophthoromycota > Entomophthoromycetes > Entomophthorales > Entomophthoraceae > Massospora > Massospora cicadina. The sequence continues at coordinate 26,743 of JAKSZP010012173.1, read as the reverse complement.
TGCGATGCCTCTACTGCAGCGGTGGGGCAGTTTTACTCCAGGACCATGAATGAGTAGAGCACCATGTTTCTTTCTTTTTGTATAAGTTCTCCTCCATGGAGCAATTATGAGAAATATATTGTAATTAGCTTGTTGCAGTAGCATGGTCCCTCATTAATTGGCAGTATCGTATTCAGGAGGCACATCACAAGGCTATTGTTAGGATAGATCTTTATTCACTCATGTAATCTAGAAAACTTTAGAAGTTGGCCCACCTTCAGGCCTGACCTACTGGTATCTTTGAAATTTTGACTTTAAGTAAGAGTTTGATAAAGGGGTCCTGAACGTTTTTCCTGACATGCTAAGTCACAACCCTCCCTCAATATCACCAATGAAAATCCCCAAGAGTTGACCACAATTAAATTACCCTCCCAATTTGTGTGTATTGCACCATGGTGGTGTCTGACATGTACTAGGCGCTTGATGTACTTTTTATTTCATGGGAATTAGCTTATCAGACAGCTATTGTGGAAGGGTTGGACCAGTTTGAACAGCTGGAAACCTCATCTACAAGTGCACCTGTCATTGATGAGGCTGAAAGAGTAACAGCAGATCATTCCTCAATTGGCAGAATGAACGGAGATTAACCCCAAACTGGCGGAAGTGTGGATAACTTAATTATTGCAGATTGAGATGGATGAGCCCCTTTTTAAAGATGTAGGCGAGGAAAGAATTTTACCCCGCAATCAGAACGATACCATGAGAAATATAGTTCAATGACGCTTCAGAGAATTTACTATCTGAAAATGATGACAATGCCAAGAGCATTACTAAAACTGACCCCTCTTCTACCTTTGGGGGTTGAAATAATTTGAAACTCACTGATGACAAAGAGATGATTTGACTGAATTACCTCTATGGGAACAATTGAGGCTCTATTGTGAATATTACCAAATCCCGCTGAAAACTAATTTTGAGATTCGCTCAAAACCATGATGTGAGGGGAATCAAAGGAGAGTCATTTCATGAACCAGATGTTTTTAAACTTATTACTAAATCTGGAAATTAAGCAATAACTGGAGAAGATGCTACCACCCACAACCCAGAAGCAGGGACAGAAGAAAGGGCCCCTGGACATCCAGATTCATGGGTAATTGCTGCTAAAAGGAGCTCACAGATACAGGAATTGAACCAAATGGACAGAGCATCTAAATTAGCAATCTGACGCCGCCTCACTAGGGGATCTTGGAATTACCAATATTGCTACTCAAATTCACAAATTATTTTATATTAATCATTCACTTTATACCAGAGTTCGCCATAAGTATAAAATACTTCGCTTTATACTTTGATAAAACCTTTCCATAGAATTTTAGTTTTGTCCGATTTTGTTTCATTTATATTGGTTTAAGTGATCTAATCTCCAGTAGCCAGTCTAGGATTAGCAATTGAGAAAAATAAAGTAACTAGTCTGAAAACTGCTCTATTTGAACAAAACACTCATTATCGTTGATACCTTGAAGCCAAGCTTCCAAGGGAAAGGTTGGATTGGGATCCATTGAGTTCTGAGGCCTAACGTATAATGGACATGTCAGAGAGTGTTAATAAGAGAATCGCCAAGGGCGCAAAAGTTTAACAAAGAGATCAATTCTACAACAGGTAGCATAAGAGGCGATTTCTCTATAATGATGATTAAGATGTAAATGAAGGTTTTCTGATTCCTAATCTGAATTGAGTAGACCCCCCTGAGAAGCAAGTCAGCATCAAAAGTTAAGCAAGCTGAGGTTAGTGAGATGAATGCACCCATTATACCATGAAAGGTGGGATGATTCTGTTTTGGAATAGAGTCTGGATGTTAGCCCTACTTTTTGATAAAGTGATTCCCAATACCACAATACCAGTCACAGTGTCATGGAGTTTACTGATATAGTTAATACTGCATTGCTAATCAGGATGAATTACCATTCACAGCAAAAGCCAGAATACTGCTGGCACAGCAATCCACAGGGTTGATGTAAGGTGAGTAGAGAAATTTCAGCATCTGCCAGGTAATTACAAAATTGGACCACATAGCTGGAAATATACACCAAAAACTTCTTATACTGTTAATAAAATTAGAAATCCAAATTTTTCATTTAGTAAAAAAGAGGAATTGGGAAAAGAAAATGGAGAAACAGTAGAACCTGTTAAGACTGCAGCCTTACTAGCTAAATTAATGGGAAATGAAAATATAAGTGCATTATCACCTATTAATTACTTTGCAATTGATTTTAAAGGATTGACACGTTAGGGCATTTTCAACAATGACTTATAGCTGACTTGACCGGACAGATTGTTATTAAAAATTACAACTTAATTGGTGGCGCATTTCTACATAGTGATCTGGCTACAATTTGTTTGAATGCTATTGGGTACACCTAAGTCTAGGCCAGGTAATGACTTTTATTTTGATTTGAATGGCTTGGCATGCACAATCCTATTAGGGGTAAGATTGCCTTCACTTGCGGCAAGGAGGGAATTTGGACAGGCAATTTTGATTTCACAATTAGCTTATCAGTTTGTTTTTTTATATAATATAAACTTATAATATTAAAAACTGAACTAGGTGGGAATGCCTTCTGGCAGGATGGGGAGCTACGACCTTCCTGCTGGCAATGGCCCCTGGCCACCACCACCTCCTGGCACACCCTCTGGATCCTCACCACTAAATCCTTGGTGGTGAGAAGAGGGGGTAATAGTACAACCTTCAAGATGTAGGCCATCACCCACCATCATCTATCACATGATCTAGATCGCCTTGGTTGGTGAGGGAGTGTCAGATCTTTGCCAAATTCTCTCATTTCCGAATATTCTACCCCAACAATTCCCCCAGAAATATTGGAAGGGGAGCGTAATTTATCTAAATCTATCTAGGTTATAAAGAATGATTAACCTCATCCTGATTAGGGGATAGGTGATTTGATCGCTCAGCAATTAATTAGCTCAGATAGATCCCAAAATTCATTTTGAAACCTATAAATATTTAATCCTTCCATTGATCAAAATTAGGTCGATTTATAACCTGTTTTTTACACTTATTTCTAGCTTTTTTGGAGAATCCATCTAAACAACTTTGAGAGAATACCTGCCATTTGTGAAGTGCAACTCAAAACTTCCAGAGTGGTGCTTGCTACAGGGTTACTCTGTGTTACGCACCAGTGAAAACGTCAATCACTACAATGGATTCTCATTTTCCACCTGAAGAAGCTCAGGACCATAAGCAAGGCAGTATAATATGATGGGTCCATTAAACTAGAAATAAAATCCCAAGTATACCATCCACGTTGGAATTCCATGGCAACTTGGAATTTTATGTTTTTTTACAAGCTTTACCACAAAATCTCAAATACAGCCTGAGGTTTTATGATATATTATGAATCAGATGCTTGAGGGGGCCCTAATTCCTGGAGTCCATTCCACTCGATCTCAAACTAATTCTGTACCCTATATCTTGAGGGAAGTATTGCAAACTCTTAAATACCAGTAATTAATACTGAGCAATATTTGCACCAACTTGTACACTCTACTTTATACCATTTATTGCCAGTAGTAGGAATCTATCATCAAGGGATGCTTGATTTACTAGAAGGACTCCAGTCCTTAAATGATTATTTTTCTGAGTTTTTTAAGTCTGTCTCTAAGTTCAGCAGGAATAATTGAGATGGCATCATTAGTATTTGGATCCTTCTCAATATAGTACATTCAAAAGCTTTTTCAGTTTGGTCATGGGCTATCCAGTTTTATTGATTTACAGTCCACAAAGCAAGTACAGGAAATTCAGAGCAAATGGAGAGAGGGTATTTCCCAACTCTCTGAGTGTAGTCAATTCATGGAAGAGGAAATTAAAAACTGCCTTTTTCAATTGGAACAATTGTACTCAAAAATTCAATTTCAAGTCACCAAAGTAAAGAAATCCTCTGAAAATTATGGGTCCTCCTGGGGTTGAAGGACCTCATGGGCCACCTGGAGGTGAAGAACCATGTGGACCTTCAGGCACTGATGGACCTCATGGACCCCCAGGGGTTGAAGGGCCCTGCAGACCGCCAGGCGCAGATGGACATCGGGGACCATAGGGTGCTGATGGGCATTCAGGATCCCTCCAGCAAATTAACTCTCTCTTGAGTATGATGGACCGCTTTCATGAGCAATTTTATAAAGTGGCCAAGGAGTGTAACTTAACTCCCAAAGGGGTACCAATTGACCCCCTCTTAACACTTCAGTCTTTATCCAAAGAATTGAATAATCTGGGTAAATGGACAAATGATACCAACATCCTGTTAAAAGCTTATGAATAAAAAAGGGAGATGATTCAAGTGAAAATTGAAACATTGAAACTTAAGTATAATGCACAACAGGAGCAAATTTATGAGTTATCTCGCAGGTTGGATGAGAAAGTGGGGCATGCTGATCTAAATTGTCGGATTAGTGAAATTTTTACTGAGGCAGTTAGTCCTTATCCTCAATTTTCTTCCTAAGCTTAGACTCTAACTCTTATGTCTCTACTAAATTGGAACAACCTGGAGTGCATATTTTGACAGCCAATGCTCTAATGAGTTTTAAACCTGTATTAAAGATAAATACCCTCCTGGGGAATGAATTATTATCTCCTTCCTCTATCTATATGAGAAGGCTCTGAGTGAGGCCAAGGATCACTAAAAAATAAATTACTTGCCTAATTGCCTTAATAGATTGGCCCAGGATATCATGGTACCCCACTTGATGGCTTGCTCTACTTGATCTCAGGTTATTTAAGCTTTAATCAAGGAATTTGGGAGTGAGCAAACCTTATCCTCTCAGAAACAGGCTTTTATGAGTATAAATCCCCACCAAAATAAATCTATCAAATACTTTTCTCATCAGTTTTATTGGGAAGCTCAGACTTTGGTAGCATGTGGACAGTTAAATTTGGACGATGCTATTACTGCTGTGATATATGCTTTTACTTCTAGAACTCAGATGCAAGTCTATCTCATCAGCGTAAAAAAGAACTTTAAAGTATTTAGACATATAGGAGGCCTTGTTAAAATTGTTTCCTCAATTCTCTGAAAAACCCCAGGTTAACGATTTCCCCCAAGACTTAGTCACCCTAAAGTTTATGCTGTGCCTGAGAATTCTAGAGATATCAGTATAATTACTGTCACCAATATTCCATACTGAGGACCGTTGTTAAAAAAAAGCTGATGAAAAAGAGAAAGGAGATAAAACTAATAAGATTCTACACCTTGATAATGATATGAGTATGCAACAGGATCATCAAAGCCCTGTATAGTAGAATAAAGATGAACATTCTTCCTATTCATTGCCCTCTTTGTTGGCTTTGTTCTCTCAGTTTGGAAGTACCATCACCCATATTGACTTTTGAGTGAATCAAGTCAACGCCAAAACTATCATTAATACTAGATCTCCAGTGAGTGTCATCTCATTAAAACTTAACAAGCTGATAAGTTAATTCATGATATTTCACATTATGAAGAATATAGCATTGCGATACCTCAGAGTACATGATCAATTGGAGCTTTTTCATCACTTCCACTAAAAATTGGGAAGTTAACTTTTACAGTACCTGAAACATCCTTGATAACTTGAGTTAACACCTACTTTTTGGAGCTCAATTTTTTCAGGATTTCGAGGGAATTATTAATTACCCAAATATTTTCTCTCCCTTTTTGGGTTTAGAGTTTCATTGCTTTTATCTGAACATGCTCATACTAGACGCCGATTATGTCTGCTAGAGTGGTCAAAAAGGTCTTATTACATTCAATACCATGTTGAAGACCCTCAAGTAAAATTGCCCCCTACAATGGCTGACATAGAAGAAAGAATGCCTATTTTCTCTTCTGAGAATTTATTATTCCGCCAAAATTTTGAGTAATTGTTAATACTTTTTTACATTTTTTATTCCCAAAGGACATTTGTTACAAGTCCAAGGCATTTAACCCTTCTGCTAAATAAACTCTGCATTGTCCAGGGGTATTGGATTATGCTTATTTTGGATCATTATCTGTTTTATTGGCAAACCTTACCAATGATCCAAAAATGGTGGATTGAAAAAAACCAATTGCTCATGTCAAGTTACTACCCTTGTATAAAATTTATGACATTAAACTTTTTGGAATCTTAAAAGACTTCAGGCTGAAATGCAATCAGAAAATTCTTAAAGTGAGACCTGTAATAGGGAAACACATCACTAAAGAACAGGAGAAACAAGTACTTCAATTATTAGAAGAATACTCCGACATTTTTGCTAAGCATACTTACAATTTTTGGTAAAATTAAGGGAGTAATGCACACTGTTCAAACTGGAGATCACCTTCCTATTCATGATAAACCCCATCATAAGTTAAAAGTAAGGAAGCACAGGTTACCAAAGAATTTCATCAACCATTGGAGGCTGGATACTAAAACCTCTAACTGTCCTTGTGCCTCCCCATTGCTATTGGTTAAGCTAAAGGATGGTTCACATCAGGTGGTTATGGGTTATTTTAGATTAAATGCCATTACTCAACAAGATAATTATTCTTTACCACAGATCATTGACTCCCTTCAGTTGTTAGCTGGCTCAACCTATTATTCAGCAATGGACTTAGCCAGTGCATACTGGAAAATTGAGTTATCACTGGAAGACCGAGCTAAATGTGCCCTAATCTCCAGTGAAGGTTTATTTGAACCAACCATATGTCGCAAGGGTTGAGCAACGCCCCCACAACTTTCCAAAGGGCTATGGATGGTATGTTACGGGATTTAAAGCTTCCCTGTGTTTTGATATATCTGGATGATATCACCATGCTTTTAAAGACATTTACTGAGCATTTGGGTCATTTAAAAGAAGGTTTCAGACATATTTGGAATTCTTCCCTGAAACTTATACCTTCAAATGTTCCTTTTTCCAAAATGAAATAGAACTCTTAGGTTACCAGGTATTTTGCTAAAGAGATTAAACCCCTATCAGATAAAAATCAAGCTATTCAACGAATGCCACCTCCAACATCTCTGCTGAATATACAAGTTTTTTTGGTATGATTGGATACTATCATCAATCTATACCCAAGTTTACGGATATGGCTGAACTGGTATTCCATCTTTTAAAAAAAGGTGTGCCATTTGATTGGAGCTCAGCTCTTGAACAGTCATTCAATTCTCTGCTAACTGCCTTAACTAAGTCACCTGTTTTAATTTATCCTTGATTTTACAAGCCCTTCTTCTTACATATTGATTCAAGTAATGCACTATTGGGGCTATCCTATCTCAGTGTGACGAAGAGCAGAACGATCATCCCATCACGTTTTATAGCAAAACTTTATCAAAAGATGAACGAAATTACAACGTAACAGAGAATGAGTGTTTAGCTGTAATTTTAGAATTTAGAACTTTTGTCTCTTCCTTTATGGTACCCATTTTACTGTTATTATTGACCATTCTTCTTTAATATGGTTGCAAAATATGAAGGATCTGGACAGGAGATTAGCTCGTTGGGCCCTAATATTGCTATACAATTTTTCCATTGTACACCACTTGAGTACACAACATCAAAATGCTGATGGCTTGTCCCAGTTGCTTATACTGACCTTGGATCCAGGATAGGAGGAATGTCTATATAATCTCATTGGACAGCCTGAGTTGTGGAATTGATAATCTGAAAAAGATTAAGACTTCCTAAAAACTATTATTAAAGATACTATGATCTAAGAAGGGGCTTTATATAAGAAGATTAAATATAAGTGGTTACCATTTTTGCACCCCAATTCCATGTACCATGCTATCATGGAAGGACACGAGCAAGTATGCCATAGTTGTTTAAAGAAAACTCAAGAGTGGTTGAAAACCTGATATTATTGGAATAATATGACCAAAACCATTTGAGAAACCCTTGACTTATGCCTCATCTGTAAAAGTCATGGTGCAACCAACCCTACTTACTAGCATCAAGTAATCCCACCAACTAAGGCATTTGAAGTTGTAAGTATTGATGTTGTAGGATCTTTTTCTTGGGAAAGCATGGACATCAGTACATTATCATGGCTGTCAACCATTTAACTAAATGGGTTGAGGCCATATCCATTGCCACCCATCTGCTAAGGCCAAGGCGCTATTACTTTACCAGCATATTATTACTCAGCATGTGTGTCCCAAGGTCCCTTATGTTGGACAATGGAACTAATTTTACCTACAACTCTTACAGGAACTATCCAAATTATCCAATGATGCTCAAAGATCTGTTGATCCTTACAATCCATCCACATGAACTGGGCCATTGAATGAGTCAATGGAGCTTTAGTTTTGATTTTGAGAAAGATGGCCTCAACTGACCCATCTCAGTGGAACTTTTATTTACATAATGCTTTGTTTGCATGAAATAAATTATCTTCAATTATCAAGATGTCAACTTTCAAATGTATCTATGGGAGAGATCCCTCAGTCCCTTCTAGTGTTCAAGCAATACTCAAAGAAGGTACACCAGATAACTCTGATTTAATTATTAGAAATCTAGCTGATGAGATTATTTGTCTCCAAGATCAAGTTATGAAATTAATTATAGTAACCACTAAAAAGACCCAAAGAAGTAATCAACATAGACCCGCCTTACATGAATATCAAATTGGAGATTACATTATGTAATATCACTTCTAACCTAGTGGGCGGACTGAGAAATTAGGATCTAACTGGTCTGGTCCTTAATGAGTTATATTCTGAAGGGGATTAGAATACTTATTGTCCATGTTGATATGGGTATAGTGGTAAACTGTATCCACCTCCAGATTTTTTAAAATTCACCCTCCTCTGTGATCAAATCTTGAGGGGAAGTGTCAAGATTTCAACAAATACTCTCATCTCTAAATATTCTACCCCAAGAATTCCCCTGGCAATATTGGAAGGGGAACATAATTTATTAATCTATCAAGGTTAATAAGAATGATCAACCTCATCATGATCAAGATATATAAGATTTGATCAGTCAGAAATTTTTTAGCTTGGATAGATCCCAAACCATTTTAAAACCTATAAATGTTCAATCCTTCCAATAATAAAAATTAGATTATAACCTGTTTTTTTCGATATTCCTAGCTTTTTGGAGAATCCATATAATTAACTAGAAGAGAATACCTGCCATTTGTGAAGCGCAATTCAAAACTTCCAAAGGGATTAAGCAACCTGCAACGTGAAATCCCTTTACGCGCTACTTTCAAAGCTATAATTGGGTAATCCAACTCTAACTTTACATATAGCACAACTACGCGGTAAAGTTCTTGATCCTTTATGTATAAGTAAGACTACGCTAAAGATTTACACAAATATATGACAGAATTTAACAAACAAGGCGATTCTTTATATAGAACTATATGAAAGTATCTTTAGTTGGGTCAATTTGTTCACCAGTAAACAGAGATCTCGTAATGAGGATTATTAAATATAGTGCAATGCAATTATAAGGGGGAGTTGTTCTGTTAGAAAGGAGCTTGAATGGAAGTCATGGGGTCAATTACATTGCAACCTATTTAAGGGTGAATATAATGTTGGAGTTGGTATTGTATATGTTGGGATTGACAGGATTTGCAATAGATCAGATGGGAATTGAACGATGGAAATGTCCCAATCTGTTAAAGAAACTACCATAGTGGTGGACCCTACCAAATTCGCCATGAGCAAAAAACCCCAAAATGAGCTACCGAAGGCCTGAATCCCTTCTAAATCCGCAGAAGTAATTAGTAAAATTCTTGCCAGTCAAGGGATCGCCCAAATTAGCTGAATCAATTGGGAACAAACATGGCCAACTGAATCCATTACATTCCGCCATTTCTCTCTGAAAGTCACCATATCCCCTAGGACCCTGAACCTTGACCAAATCATATAAGTAGCCTAAAAGCCAAAAATAAAAGGATCTTTATTTTGGTCAATTTTTTAGCCTAATTTATTATAGTGATTAGCATGGCAATTTAGCAGTGATTTGCTTTAGTTTAGTAAAGCTACCATTTTCTTTTAATAAAAAGACTAGATAATCTTCTAGAGAATATGTGGGCTATCAGCAACTAATAATTATATAGCCTTTACCTGACCTTCAAAAAAATAAAAAAATTTAAAAATGGTGCTTTCTGCCAGGTCCCTTCCAAGGCTACCCGGAAAAGATAATTGAAAAAGTTTATCCCAGAAAGTTTACCCCTACCACCATGGATGAGAAGACGTGTTTGAACTACAAATCATTTGATGGTGGAAATTATAACACTAGCATCATTGCCCTTAAGAGGCAGCTGCAAAGAGTGTCTTTCAGGCATGTATGAACATTAAAGGATAATCCTTGATGAAGACTTGGTCCTGATCATTTTTAATAGCCAAGTAATTTTGTTGACAACTAGATTAGTGAGTCAGGCCACCCAGATTGAGAGCTTTTGCTGTCTTCTAGGTACCAAAGCTCCCATCGAGCAAGTCAATATGCGCTATATCAACATCCTGGATGACATGGACAAATTACGCCAACAGGTTGGGGAGGCTATTCCACAAGTTATTTAAGCATTTCAGAGTCAGCTGAGGCTGGGCGATCACTTCATCCCACAATCCACGTTCTTTCTAAATCTGTTGGATATTATAAGCCTACATTCAAGGAAAATGTGTGCCTGGGGCTGAACTCATATAGTCCTATCTGTATGTTTATAAGATACCATGGAAGGTGCTACAGATCGCCAGAAGTATTAGCACATGTAGACCTGTATCAACAACAAAGGCTTGGGAAATTATGATGCCCTATTTCATGGAGTGTGCATTAGGGCGGAGTTAAAGATGCCCTCCCCAAAGAATTTGGTAGTAACATATCCATGTTTAAATGCAAACAGGCGTTCAAGTGGCTCCACTCTAAGCGGGGTGAAACCAAAGTTGAGTTCACTGAGCGGTTTTATCATGAAGCTCAGGACTTTTCCTCCTGCAACTGCGTTAAAATGAACAATATCACTGCCACCATCCTCTCTGCAAACAGCGTAACTTGAACCTCATGCTATGTTCAAAATGCAAAAAGGTCCTACACGTCCATACTTGTTAGCAAGGAATCCATCATGGAGTTGACTGAATGCAAAATGCGCCAAGCACCTAGAAAGGGGAGTCAGGCCCTTATTCATGATGTAAGACAGCCCCAGAGATCTAAAACCCACCATGAACCATGCGCCTATTGTGGAAATTTTGGATACCAAGAAGTCACTTGTTGGAAAAAAGGCTGTGGAAGTTGGAAAAATGGAGTCAGCTTAGGGAGCGAGGCATCCTTTGCTTATGACCCTGCTCTTAAGTCCTTGGACGCTGGTATTTCTCCTGTTGAGTGTTGTGCTCTATCAGCACTGGACAATGTGGATGTCGCCAACTCAATAATTCCCAATAAAATTTCAAGTTCTTTATATGTTGCCCCTTTGGGACCATTTTTTCTAAGAAATTATATATATTCAATACCTCACTTTAGCAATGAAATTACTAATGTCAAAGTAGTTGCCCATAAGATGAGATTAATAGCCATAGTCAATACAGGGCCTCCTGTTGATGTTATCTCATCTTGTCTAATAAAAAAGATAAAGATGCACCGGAAAATTCACATCATGGATTATGGAATGGTGGGTCCCCAGCGGACTCACACCTTGAGTGCCTAGTCCACTCTGTGCTTCGGTTTGTATCCCTGGTGGTGACAGCCCCAGTGGCTGTATTGGAGAATTACGGATATGATCTTCTCATTGGCACCCAATTCCTTATTGATTTTTATAACAAAATAAGTCATAAGAATTTAAACTACTCTGTCATAGGATATTGCATTCCACTAGTAGTTAAAGACACTCTCAAAGAAAAAATTAAAAATGAAATTTGGGAGCCACTTAGTGGAGCACTTGACCTTTGCTGAGCAGATAAAGTACCAAGTCATTAGTCCAAAACCAAACTGCCTTCTCCCAGCGCTGAAACTCAGGAGGGAATGGCCATTGTTGTGGATGAGACTGTGAGTGGTGCTACTAGTCATTCCTCAACCAATGGAGTGAGTTCAGGTAACCCCCAAATCATTAGCGGTACTTATGACCAGGCCATTGCAGATGGGCGATCAAAGCCTTTAATTGGCATGGACGAGTCAAGAAATTTTAAGTCTAGTAGCAATAACGTAATGTAAATATTTTTTGCCCTTATGAGTTAGAAGAAGTTTTGAATGAAGATGATGCCACTGAAAATTTTCTTTAAAATGACTCCCTTTTATACCTTTGGGGTTCTAGATTAACTTGTGTTCCTCCAGTAATAAACAAAGGTTGCTATTGGAATTTCATGAGAAATTCTACAAGCAGGCGCTACAAAGGCTATGAAGGTATTAGTTTCATGGCTCTAGCAAAGATCAAGTCAATTACAACGAAGTTATTAGTTCCTTTGCAATAGTAAATTCCAATCAGAAGTACTGAATTCAGTAAGAAGATAGACCAAAGTTTAAGCTACGTGAGACAAGATTTTTGGTAGTTTATTAATTAAAAAATTAGAGATATTTATAGGGGAAGATTTAGTAAGTTTTCGCGAGGATTTCCTTGATGCACCCAAGGGAAGATCTTTACTATCAGAGGACCAATATTGTTGATTATCAATATTATAATAATATTAGCGATGATCATATCTAGTAAAGCTCTAGTTAAATGCAATCAACCTTATTAATGAGGCCTAGCCCCTTCAAAATGATTAATCATTTTGAATTGCTTGGCCATCTTGAATTATTGAATTTCTTTGGGTTGATTAGATTCACCCATCATAGGAGGTCAATAACTCTGAAGAGTCTTTCTTTGGTCAAATTGAGAATTGGATATATTCTTTTTTAGATTTCTCCATCTTATTAGACTGAGATATTAAATCTTAATCTAGAGTACTTTAAGTTATCTAAGCTGTACCTCCAACAGTTGCACTGAATTCCCCAAAAGTGGCCATCCAAGACTAACATCATATATTACAGGTTGGGTCAACGTCCAATTTACAGAGCAACTTAAAGTCACAATGTGAGGCGCACCATAGGAAAGTCATTGCTCAAACATGAAGTTGAGATGCATATTAATAAATTTTAAATATAGAAAAAACCAAAACGAGCATAATGAGCCAATATCCAGAAGTGGGAACTAGCACAAAAGCCCCTGATCATCCAGGGTCAGGGGTAACTGTAATGGACGGGTTTATTCTGTTCATTACATTCTGACTCAGATTAGGATTTTCTAAATCTTAGTTGGATCGTTTATAAAAGATTTTATGGTTTGGTCACTTTGGGCATTGGGTTGTGCCTCACCTGAGTCATAGATTAGGCTTGTGTGAGCCTAATCAATAGCTCAGGTGAGGCCCCAAAGCGCTGACTTTATAAGGCGCGCCTGCCCATTCCAAAGTTTATTTCGGAATTTTCACCCTAGCATGTCCTTTTCCTGGGGAGCATTGTCAGTTGCTCCCCAGATGAGCTCTGGTTGGCAGGTCATTTTATTATCCAGAATAAAAGAAAGGTTGTTTTGGGGTTTGCATACCTCACTTACATGTTGGTATTTTCCCTTGTCAAGGAGTTTTTCATGTAGGTTGGATTTTGACCAATCCCCCTAGAGGATTTTAGCATAACCAACCAATAGTAGGTGAATGTTTGACTGCTTGTCGGTGCCCCAAACCTCTCCTTACTCAGTTGGGTTGCTTCAGTTTACTGTTGGTGCACTGAAGTATTGTTCAATTATATGGCAATTGGAACTGGGGTTTTTCTGTCCATTACATTATTATGAAGTCATTGTGCGCTGCACGCTGCCAATCCCCAGTTTGGTCTGACCTCAGTGGTCACTTGGTCCCAGTTGTCAAGGAACCAGAACCAGTGGGAGCTGGTGACTGATGGCCAACCCTGGATCCAAAGTGACCATTGGTTTAATTTCCCAATGGTCCTCCCACCCACCAGGGATCTGGTGGCACCGAGGGGACCTGCCTCAGCAGGGCTCCCTAGCCCACGGATGATCCTCCTGGAAAGGGGTCAGACATCTAGCTGCGCTGCACCGTGCACCCCTCTCACATTTTCTTGACAAAAGCACCTTCCTGGTCAGGATGGGAAGACCATTGCCAATGGGAGCTCGGGAGGGGGTGCAATGCAGCCAAGTGCTGGGCGTGCGGTCTCAGGCTGGGTGGACTGATTCTGGCAGCCCAGTCTCAATTTTCCCCCACCATTTGTTTTTTTCCTTGAGGGGCCCAGAGTTTATCCGGCTAATTTTCCTGGGGCTCGAGGCAACTCACCCCAGGAAGCCCTCATCATGGCAGCCTTCTGCTGTGAGGCCCCTCTTCAGGGAGGGGCCTTCCTTTAGTGGGGGGTGATGTAACGGACAGGTTTATTCCAATCATTACATTCTAACTCAGATTAGGATTTTCTGAATCTGAATTGGATCATTTATAAAAGATTTTATGGTTTGGTCGCATTGGGCGTTGGGTTGTGCCTCACCTGAGTCATAGATTAGGCTTGTGTGAGCCTAATCAATAGCTTGGGTGAGGCCCCAAAGCGCTGCCTTTATAAGGCGCGCCTGCCCATTCCAAAGTTTATTTCGGAATTTTCACCTTAGCATGTCCTTTTCCTGGGGAGCATTGTAAGTTGCTCCTCAGATGAGCTTTGGTTGGTGGGTCATTTTATTATCCAGAATAAAAGAAAGGTTGTTTTGGGGTTTGCATACCTCACTTACCTGTTGGTCTTTTCCCTCGTCAAGGAGTTTTTCATGTAGGTTGGTTTTGGACCAATCCCCCAGAGGATTTGGCATAACCAACTAATAGTAGGTGAATGTTTGGCTGCTTGTTGGTGCCCCAAACCTCTCCCCACTCAATTAGGATGCTTCAGTTGACTGTCGGTGCACCAAAGTATTGTTCAAATATATGGCGTTCAGAACTGGGGTTTTTCCATCCAATACAGTAACCACCGTGAGATGGAGCTTGCACATACAAGAGTTAATAAATATGGATGAAAATACAAAATCAGCAGTTTAAAGTTGTCTTACTAGAGGATCTTGAAGGATCCTCAATATAGAACACTAAATTCCCATATATTTTATATTTAAATCATTTCGTATCTTGATTGCCCTCTTGAGGTATAAAATTATGTATCTATATTTCAGAAATTCTTTTTACAGAATCTAAATTTATCCTTTTTTGTTTGAATTTAGGTTTTATTATAGTAATTGCCAGTGAGCATTTATAGGATTGACCAATCTGAAGTAATCACCAGTAACCAATTTGGGATTAACCTGTTTTGAATAAGACACTCTGTCAAAGATACCTTGTTGCTGATAACGCCAAGGAAAAAGTTGGGAAGGTTCCTGTTGAGTCAAGAAGGCCAACGTATGTCAAGAAAATTTTATAGTGTCAGGAAGTTCGCCATGGGCATGGACATGTTAACCAAGCAGTAGATGCACCAAAGGGTAGCATCTGAGGAGGATTTGCTTAAAAGAGTGATTGTGGTGTTAGCAAAGGTATTCTGTTGCCTAATTTGCGTGGAGTAGACCCCATGAGCAGCGAGTCAGCCTTTAAAGTTAAGTGAGCTGAGGTTAGCACACTGACTTTGGTTCTCACTAGAGGGGTGGCACTCTTAGGACATAACGATAATCACTATAGTTCTTCTGAGCAAGTTGACAGTGATGCGGATATAAAGATATATAATGGAGAGGTGGAGAGGATTCCTCTGAACTCCTGTTGAAGGATGAGTATATTATCCGTACTAGACTTCATACCCTAGAATTTGAAGTATATGATTTATTTCTAATCTTAAATATGTTGTTGAGATTTTTGCCCATAAGACCAGCCTTCTACATTACCTGGTATCACTAGGGATGAATTCCCTAAGGCGAAGTAAATCAGAAATCAGTTGGCTCAAGTTTCAGAGGAACTATGTTTGTGGTAATTTGGGATAATCGCCTGGTCATATCCATTGGGGATCAATCTGGACAAATACTTAAGATCTCATCGGGAGGAGTTGCCAATGAAATAGGGGCGTCTGATAGTGATTAACTATCAGGTGTACCAATTGGGATCAGTCAGGTTTTATCACTAACTGATTGGGAATGAATAGCGAGTTGCGAGGTAAGTGATGCCACCTGCAACTAGCAAATTGATTGGTTGCTGAGTGACCTGCCATAATGGGTAATAAGTCCCATTACCTAAGCAGATCGCTAGCCAAAATGGTTGGTTTGCTTGGATTGAGAGGAAAACGTTAGGGGCACATTTTCCAACTCTTTTTGTTTGAGGTCTTGAGGATGTCCAACAACAGAATCCTAGCCAGGATGGGGAAGACCATCGCTGCTGAGATTAGGAAGGGTGATTCAATGGCAACGGCTGCCGTTTCATCAAAGAGGTGTCAATTGAGGGCTAGATAGCCAAATACCCTACTATATAATTCCCTAGTATTTACTATAATAAAAAACTAGAAAAACAGAAAGACCCAGATTTAGATAGATAGTTATATTATCAATTTGGTGTATAGTTAGATTATCAGCTTCTATTGTGTTGTTCTATCCTAAGCATATTATTGCAGAAGGCAGTCATTAGAAGACTTTTAGAGAGAAGAGTAAAGATCCAAGCGGGGATCTAGAGACAAAGGAATTACAATTAGGGATAGCTGCTGGCTGTATGTTAGGCCAAAAGAGACTGCCACCGGGGTATCTTAATGAAGATTGGGTGGACAAGAGTATAGGGAACAAATCCCTACGATTATGACTTCAAGAGTATTTAATAAGAAATACTGGCCAAGCGTTGGGCCAAATAATAGTTCAATATCAACTATGGATAATGTCTCCATACTATTATCAATTAATACATTCTATACAACGTGAAAAAGTGCACAAGGAAATCAAAACTGTGCAGTAAAAAGGTTACTGGGTTGATGGCCAATAATTAAACTAGAGTAAATTTTTACAAAATTGGTGCTCACTACAGGGGTTGTTGAGTGAAGAATCTATTATTATGTCGTACAAAGAAGATTTATGCAAGCTGTGGACTGAGATCGCCACTGTAAATCAGAATGCCTTAAACTCAGTGGACCATCGGGAGTATGGCCTTGGAAGAATGAGTCGCCAAGGTGGAGTAAGGAGTAGAGAATGTAGCTAACTTTGGGAACAATTTACTCGGCAAAGTAAACTCGTTGAAGAATGAAGAAGGGGACCTCATTTGAGAGGTCCTATACTTGAAAATGGAGCGAGAAGTGGATCTATTCATTTAAGAAAGTTTGTTGTGGATATCAAGAAATTTATTCAAGGAAGTGGAGGAACTGAAAGCTCACAGATGTGCTTGTGAGCCCAATATGGCAAGTGATGATGAAGAGAGAAGTCCTCACATGATAATTGGGAAGTCAAATACCCCAAGGAATATGCTGGCTGCTTTCAATGCCACTTTGGAGATATCGCCTGAAGTTACTCCATAAGTTAGCTGAGTAGCTGAACCAAGAGATTCAGCCAAAAATGACTCGGAGGAATTTAGGGCAACGCCAAAATTACCAACATTCCATAGGGATAACGCCAAAGCATTTTTCTGACTGTTCAACATGACTATGAATGGCTATGGAGATTGTCAAAAGGCGTTGATGGTCATGAACTGCCTGGACACCAAATGTCAGAACCTAGTGTTACCCCACCTAGAGGGGGACAGCTGGTCATATGCTGAGGCAAAGGTGGCCATCATGAAGGAGTTTAAGAGTCTGACTAGCACGTTGAAACGCAAGCAAGGATTTATGGTAATTCAATTCCATAAAGATGAGTTTCTTGCTAGCTTTGCGGATTAATTTTACCAGGAATCGCAGATCCTGGCTGTAGCAAAAGTATTGGACGACTTTGATGCTAGAATCGCTTTGCAAGCGGCCCTTTGGCCCTATTGCAATTTGCATTGTATGATGTCTTCCATGTTTGTGTTGGAGATAACTACCTCGCAAATGGTAAACAATCTGAAGATTTTGTGAGCAACATTTGATGCCCCAAATAGAAGCTTCAAGACCAATCCAGTACAAAATCTGAATCCCATGAAGGGAAGCGAAGGGGCAAAGGAGGCTACCAATTGAACCATGCTGGGAAATAAGCCCGAAGAATTCAGACAGTTAAGCAAGAAAAAGAAGGTCTGCTATCAGTGTGGCGGGAAAGAACATTTTGTTGTACACTGTAAAAAGCCAAAGGATCAGATTAACGTGGTCCAGGCCAAGGAGACAGCTGCTGACAAGGATTTGGGAAAAGGGCTCACTAGCTAGACAAGGAGCAGTCTAGAGTGGCGGAGAAATCTGCTCCTCCTGATATCATGAATGAAAAAATAAATATTAGTGATATGTTTGTAGATTTTAAGCAGGAATAGCTATACCAAGTGGTCAATATGGATGTGAATGCCGTGACCAGAGCTGGGGCGAAGAGAATAAACCCTGAGAAAATCCAGGAAGTTGCCCGGCCATATGCCCAACAACTGGTGAGAAGATTTGAACCGCCAAGAATCTTGAAGAGTTATCAGATGTCCATTTAGATGAGGCCAATCTGTCTACCCCCTCAGCGTGACAAAGGAATCGTTTCCTGAATTATCAGCATAAATTATTCACACCCTAGATTCGGCTAATAACGCTGCCATTCACTCAGTATATATTATATTACATTACTCTGAGTGTAATATATAGACATACAAGTGAATAAAGTAATAGTGAGGGCGATTGTTGATAGTGGAGCGCCCATCAATATTGTCTCAACCAAGCTGGTAAAAAGGATGAAGATCTTGCTGGGCTTGGAGCACAAGAGAGAATATGGGACAGCTGAGCTGAACACTACTGTTTCCTGTGGAGCGTATAGTGCGTTGCCACCATGATTTGGGTCATTGGTGGCATCTGCGCCAGCCATAGTTTTGGTTCACCAAAACTATGACATTCTGATCGGAACAGAGTTCCTACAGAAGTATGGAGTTAAATGTAACTTTGAGGATAATATGTTGACCATCCTGGGACAGACTTACCATTGGTATACCAGAAGGACAGTGAAGCTCCATTGAATTAAAGAAACAACTTCATTAATCTGATATACAATGACATCATTGTATCAATTTGATACCAATTAGTTGGCTGAAGCGACATGAAATGCTGGCAGAAATCCTAGAGAACTGGGGAATTCCATTAAGGATCAAGAAAGAGAAGACCATACCAGATGGATCGCAGATAATAGTTGACACAGGGTTGACTTTGGAGATTCCTGAGCTGTTGTATGAGGAAGTTGGAAGTCCCTAGAAGAAGTCCATAGTGGAGCCATGGGTGGCTCCTAGGATAATAATGCCAGTCCATGGAGAAATTCGAGTTCTCCTGGCGAATCTGAGCGAAAAACCGATGAAGTTCAAGAGGAACTAGATCATCGCGTTTATTCATCTGATCCTGACAGCCAAATTGTGACTATTCTACGATTTTGAGTCACTTGATGAAATGGGATTACTGGCCAGGGTAGCCAAAAGCATCAACCTATTTGTTGATTGAGAGCAGCTCGCTGATCTTCTTGAAGGCCAGCATGAGGAGGTGCTTGAGCTATTTGAGAAATATTGGGAAGTGTTCTCTCAGAACAACCATGATTTGGGATGTGCATGAGACATAATTCACAAGGTCAACACTGGGGAAAATTTACTGATAAGGATGAGACCAACTACTAACATTTTAATATAAGAAAAAGTTTGATAACCTAAATTACCAAAAAATTATCTGTAGTAGCTTAATTTTTACAATATTACTCACTTTAGACACGCTCTATAAAGATCCTAATATACTTTGCTATCTGGTTACTACTTAACCTCAATCTAGTGAGTAACTCATCTTTATTCATAAGGACAACACTATTTAGCTAAAACATAGAAACATGTGCTACAACCATCTACCTTATGCAAATGGTTAAAAATTCATGGTTTACAAGATGTGTTTTTTAGTACAAGTGAATCATAAAATACAGAATTTTCTATACTAAGGTTATTTGTTTTCCATCATCTTCTTATCAAGAATCAAAGTGAAGTTACAGTTATATTTTTGGACTGAAAGCTCAGAGAACAATTCATATATTTCAATAAAACATTATAAATCTAGATGTACAAGAAAGCTGACAGATAAATTTGAACAAATTTAAAACTCTTATAAACAGCTTTCTAAGAATGTCTTAACAAAACTTAAGTAATAATTTTTAATTCTAAAAAGTACTGAGATTCACAAGATATACACATAATTTCTTTAAGCTCTAGCAACTGTATTACTAATACTTGACTATAATAATCTCAAAATCTTTGAAATTATACTTTATGAACTCAATTTAATAAACTATATTTGATACGCTCAATAGGAGAAGTGGATAGCATAGAGGGGTGGTTCCTGCTCCACTCTGGGTCAGGTTTTGATTGAAACAGGTTTGAAGCCAGCGCAGGCTAAAAAACTTGGCAAGATATATTTATCCCAAGGTTGACCTGCCTCATTTACTTTTGATACGCTCAACACACTACAAAAAACTATATACTGTCAGACAGTCTTAAATCAAAATAAATCCCGCTGAAAATATATACTGCATTAACTATAACAGTGATCTAAGGTGCGTTAACATTATTATTTTGATGGAAAATAAAAATATTAAACTTATTAAATACAACTTATTGTACTTGCCCCAACCAAAACCATAGGTTTAAGCTTCATTTAGTTTTCCCAAGCTATTTAAGTAGTAGGAGTCAATACCAGACTCTTTAATTTTCTATTTTAAGAATATAATGAAAAGATGCTACCAAAACATCATGTTGATTTGTTATTTGTAGGGCTTTACTTTGTACTATAATAATGATAAAAAAATTTCAAGTTATACTTTTAGGTTAATTTATAAGTGTATCTATCATTATAGCAATTTATTTACACTTGTAAATTAATGCCCACTATATTTATCAACTTATGATATATATATTTATATAAATATGGATAATATGGTATTGATTGTCAGATATTCTAATATTCTCTCTAGTAAAGAATATTAAAGCATTAATAATATCATCCAATTCCCCTTCCCAAACTACCTTAGGGCAAGCATAATAGACTTGATTATATCATATTTTTTTACTAACCCTAATTTAGGTAAAGAATTCACGCTTGAATTAGACTTTTTTAGATGGCTTCAAGGGTATTACAATGTATACAAATATTTTAACCCTTCCTGATTGGATGAGATTAACAAAATCTTTACTTCATATAATTATGATGACTATTACCTTGCTCTGATTAGATAGGGTTAGTTTTAATGAGATGAGAATTTCCCTAGGACCAATTAGTCACAAACAAATGAGTTGCAACAAAAAGTTACTCTTGTCCAAAACTTTGATTGGTTCTGAACAAGGTTCCATTTATACAAAATTCATGTGGCAATATAGACTTCAAACGTGTGCTTCAATACTTAAATTTCAATAAAGACCTAACTATTATTATTGGAATTTATCACCTATGTTGGTGGATTAAAACAATAAGCTGTTACTCATATCCAATCATATCTATGTATTCAAATTTATGCAATATTAGTATACTAGTGTGTCATCAGAAAAAGCGAGAAAATCTCCCCTTCCACGTGTGATACCCCTAACTGACGTGAAACATGTTATTATCTGACAAGAAGTTTCACATCTCATATTTTTTAATTTTAACTTTACCCTTAAATTTAATTTTTATACTGGAAAAGTATATAAGCATTTTACTATTATTAATTAAAGATATAATTTATTCCCTATTTTATATCTACTTAATATATTTTTCTTTCAAGAAGAGTTAAGTTAGTGAACTTTAGGTCATCTCTGATCTCCTCTTCTAAACAGCCATTAAGTACTAAGCATAACGCACCTGTCATATGGTGGAAATTCTGGGGTGGCACAAATAGAGCAACTCAGCTAGCCTTCATATCTACAAGTGATGCTCTCTACAGGGGGCCCATATACACCACTAAGTTTACCACAGCTACCTTGAAAATAAAAGAATATATCAAGCTACTTGAAGAGAAGCTCACCGCTGCCTTTTCCTGAATTGAAAAGCTCAAGACCAAACATTTTATCAATGCCTCCTCCATGGACAAAAATATTGAGAACCTCAAAGAGTACACTAAGAGGAGAGCATACTTCTACTCTAATAACTCCCTCAACCACAAGTCTAACAAGCATGAAGACAAAATACGTGAAGTTTAAACTCAGATCAATGACACTAAACTCTTCTTTGAAGGCATCAAACAAGTGCTATTCAATGAGATACACTAACCTCTCCATGACTACCACTGAAAGAAATTTAGGATGAATATTCCCAGAGAGTTAAACACCTGGAAGCTGACTACAAGGGGTCAGACATGTGAACTTGTGACTAATGGATAAGAATGTTCTGAGGTTAAGTCCCCCAGAAGTTGTTAGCAAAATCTGTGACTTGAACTCTTAAGAGAGTAGCTCCTACTGGGTAATACTTCTATACCCATTTTTTTGGTCAAATAAACCTGCTATTGGTAGTAGGATTTACGCTGAATTTGCTGCGGAATCAGCAGAGTCATTAAGAGGTTTCTCCATGTCCTGTCTGCAATTTAGTATAAACTACTAAGTGGAAACCACCCCTTTTATAGACTTATGGGTGGTTTCGTGAGAGGAAAACATTTTAAGGATTTTGATTGGATTAAGTATATTAAATTTGTACCTTTCAGGTTCATCTTACCTGTTATTGACCCGCCAGCCAAAATTAAGTCAAGGAGAGGAGATTCTCAAATACTCTGTTAGACCAAATTGTCATATTACCTAATTGGCCTGACCTCTGCTTATGATGAATTTCCTGCCCCTCTCGTTTTTAGCCTTGAATCACTTTGATTACTAGGAAGCAATCTTATTATCAGGGTTTTCTTTCAACACCCCAGTTTTTAACTTAAATAAAATTACTATAAAACCTAAGATCTTATTCTTACTAAAGTTATTTTACTCAAATTAATTTTGTGGAAATATACCCTAAAATCCTTAAAAGAAGCTGGGAGTTTTGATACCCCTGAATCTGCTGAATTGTTAAGAATTCTGTGCAAAAGCACCAGCAAGCTTAAAACCAAAAATTCCAACAAGTGGTGCTCACTACAAGGGAGCCTGTATACCACAAAAACGTTGCTAAAAATGGAGGCGGTTGGGAGTAATCAACCCTCACAACCTCCCCGCTGTATCTGAACCCAGGCTAGCTGCTTTAGAGCAACAGCTAGCCAGTGCTTTGGCTCAACTCAAAAACCCTGAAAAGCACCCTTTTCAAGGCTTTCATGGGGCCATTCCTGTCATCCATAAACTCCCTCTCAGAGACAAGTTTAACACAGGTGAGGGCAGTATTGCATCCTTCCTCTTTGTTTATGAATCAGTTATGGAAGGAGCAACTGACCAGCAGAAAAGTAAATACATCCTTCCCTTTTGAGACGTGTGACTCAGGAGGTAGTGGTTCCAAACATGGCCATATTCAGCACTTGGGTGGAAGTTATCACTCCCTTATTGAGGAATTTGACTCTACGCAGAGTTTACTGAGGAAAAAGCAGGCTTTTATATGCCTTACAATGCAAAAGGGAGAATCAATTTCCTCTTTTGTTATGCGGGTTTATAATGAAGACCATCCCCTATTACTTGCAAAGAGGTTGCCTCTAGGCGACGCCATTGTGCTATCTTGACTGGATTGGCGCCCCATCCCTCCTTGGCGATGCACACCTCTTCATTAAAACTCTCCATATGAAATGTACGTGATATAAAGAAGGCTATTCTAGCGGTGTCCACCTTTATTAACTTGAACTTACGCAAGGAGCTCTGAGGCAAGAGTCCACACTGATCCCTCTAGCTTCTTCTATGGTAGTCTTCCCTTTAGAAACCTGATCCTTTGGAGCCGGTTAAGCCAGATGTTTCTCATTCACGTGAGTATAGACAGAGTATACTGGCGGTGATGGGGCAGTGCTCTCCTCCATCATCAGCTTCCAAAGTCCGCCTTGTAGCGTTAGTTATCACTTTGCCTCTTTTCCCTCCTTCTTTAGAGCGGCTTTCCAAAGCGGTTTAACTGTCATGACCCTCCAAGACGCCGTCTCTATCTCCCATGGCCGTTCCTAGCTCAAAACCTGTGACCATGGGGCCATCTAAAACCGCTATAAAAATACAAATCCAGAGCCGTTGCAGTTGCAACGCCTCCTCCCCAAGCTAAAGGGTTGATGAGTGGCCCATGGACATCTCCTGCAACAAGGGAAGCCCTGACCTTACCCTATAACCTATGGACCCCCTGGTGTGCATAGATATCCTCTCTGATGAAGAATATGAAGGGGGCTGGGAAGATGTATATTATGTCCCAGGAGTTTCAGCTGAGGTGGAAACCTGACCAGTTGAACCATGAAAGAATAGATATGGCTAGGATACCCCTCCAATCTTATATCCGTTAAGTGCTGAAATGTTTTAAGGTCATTGATACAGCCAGCGACGCTGACCAGCCCATTGTCACCCTGATCCGATCACCCAGTGTGTTCATACTCTACAATCTATCCAAGATAAATACCCTGAGACCACCAAAAGGCTTTCTTCTACTCTCCGTTTGAAGGAAGTCCTAGCTCTTTCCCCAACTTAGGTGAACCCTAACCAAGGTGGAGGTCATCATTAAAGGAGTATTGGTCATGGCTATCCTTGACACTGGATCTCCAATAGATGATGATCCTCAAAACTTATTAAACAATAATATGGCAACTTACCTAGATTACGCCCAAGAGTTTATTACTGCTGGTCCCTCCAGCACGTGTGCTATTGTCTATTCTTCTTTGCCCATCCATTTTGGGAAGCTCATTTTGTTAGCCCTGTCTGTGGTCATAGCTTATAAATAATATGATATGCTCATTGGTACTCAAAGTATGCTCAAGTATAATGAGATCATCAAATTGAAACTGGGCTATCCATCACTGCTTAACTATGAGGTTCCACTGGTTTGACCACCAAATAAACTCAATAAAAAGGAGTACCCTTGCTCAGTCAAGTACCGCTCCTCCGCCTTATCCCTCCACTATATGACAGTGAGGAGAAATACAAAGAAGCTAGCCAAATCTGTAGAATATCTGGAGAGTTTTTTTCTACACGTCCAAAGAGTAGAAATCAAGGAGGGTGAATAAAAGGTGATTGACACTAAGATTACCCTGCAAATCCCACACAACTGCTTATTGCACCTACTAGCGTTGATGGATTTTGTCCTCTAGAGCCCCAAGTGCTGCCAGGTGTAATAAACCCAACCTATCAGCGACCTAACAATATCCTACTGGAGAATCTTACCAGTGATGGTAAGATTGTAAAGAAAGATCAAGACATTGGAAAAGGTCTGCTGATACCCACTGTTGCCATTAAGCAAGTTCACTGTATCAGGTCTATGCTGGATATGGGCTTACCCGCTTACCAATAGTTATGTGCCTTTCCTATTGCTCATATTTCCGATGAATAACCCTAGCTGAGCTTGAAAAACTTCACACTCTACTAGAGGCCTATAGAGACACCTTCTCTAAATCTGATACCGACTATGGGCACATGAAGAGTTGGAGTCATACCATTGATGTCTGTGATGCTCTTCCCATCTGATAAAACCCTATTATAAATCCAAAGGCATGGATCTACAGATGTGGACAAAGCTTAAACAGTTACTGGAAGCTGGATTGCAGGTGCCCCCCAAATCCATTTTTCGTCCCCTCTTCTGCTGATAAAGAAGAAAATGGAGGTCATCAGGTAGTTATGGAATACCGCAAACTGAACAACCTCAAAAAAAAGATAGTTACCCTATCCATTAAATTGACGACGCTTTGGCCCAACTATCTGGATCCAAGGTATTTTTGCTATGGACTTGGATAGTGGATTACTGGCAAATGGACTTTTCTCCTCAAGCCCAGGAGAAATGCGCTCTTATCTGCGGCAAAGGCCTGTTACAACACACTCTGCTACCTCAGGGGTTGTGCAATTGCCCGCAACTTTTCAGTAGGCAATGAATCACATTCTACAGGTTCTTAAACTGAGAAGTGTAATCGTCTATCTTGATGAGTTCATAGTTTTTACCAAAACTTTTAACGAGCATCTCACGCTTCCAAAAGAAGTTTTTAATGCTTGTGTGCATCCAAGATCAAATTGAAGCCATCAAAATTTACTTTTTACTAATAGAGATTAAATTTTTCTTGGACAAGGCATCTCACAGGATGGGATACAACCCCTCTAAGATAAGATCAAGGCTATATCAAAAAACGCCTGCTCCCAAAACCCTGCGCAACATCCATGTATTCTTGGGTATGATGGAATATTACCATCAATTCATCCCTAGGTTCTCCCAGCTGAGTAAGCCTCTTGTTCAACTATTGACTAGGAACACCCCTTTCTATTGGGGTGCTGAACAAAAGGCCGCTTTTGAGACGCTTAAGCAGTTGTTGAAAAAGCGTCCTAACCTGCGCCACCCAGATTATGGTAAACCTTTCCTCTTGTTTACTGACGCCTCTGAATATACTGTTAAAGCCGTTTTTATAAGGAGAGTGTCTATAAATCTCCTGTTCTTAGCGTGGTAGTGCACGGTGCACAAAGCCAACGCCAGGGAATAAGCCGTTAGTGTGAAAGTTATCAGAGCCCAGCAGAGGGTGCTGGAGCAATAACAACTTAGGCAGAGAAGTGTGAGTTTTATAATAAAGAACCTGCCAAAAGCAACGCGGTGCACAAAGAGAAAGGGGTAAGCGACCCAGGTTGGAGGGAACCTGGGCGACCAACAGTGCACTAG